>CM074973.1:876672-904387 GCA_037577455.1 Pangasius macronema
CACCCCAGACCTCCTCGACATCCCAACATCAGCGCCTGACCTCACTAATGCTCCTGTAGCTGAATGAACACAAATCCGCACAGCCACGCTCCAACATCTACTGGAAAGCCTTCGCAGAAGAGTGGAGCTCATTATAACAGCAAACACAGGGGGAATACATCTGGAATGGGATGTTCAACAAGGATATATGCCTGTGATGGTCAGGTGTCCACATACTTTTGGCCATATAGTGTATATATTTTATAAACTGGAATAAAGTAATTTTTCATCAAGGCAGTTTCATCCTTTTGATTGAGGTTTGGCGTGCTTTTAGCAAAGTCAGTTTTATTTAACAAGTCAAACTTTGAGACATGCTGTTGGTGTACCTGCCACTATACACCATTCCAGAATCTTTGCAAGATGTCTGATGGATGCCCATTTTATGTAGATTAAGAGTTATCACTGTTATTAATGAGACTACAGAGAGTATGTGCAAACCTCACTCCCAGCTCCTATCAGCAAACATTTCCTGTAAACTGGCCAATTGGTGACCGAGTTTAGCAGGTGCTATTTCCACTCTAACACTATGCATTTGTCTCCGATATTCTATAATGACAGGTAGCAGAGGATATTTAAGATTTTCCCTGTGTACATAAATACTTTCTCAAATCTCCTGCATTAAATCAGGCTTTAAAGGATTGATGTCTGATTATGATTGGATATTCACCAAGATCTTATATGTACTACCTTGAACACTCATAGGCTTGTGGTGCATGCCAGTATGATCAAGGAAGGACTGTGGCATGGCTGGGATCCAGTCCAATGCTCCCCATTCCATAACAGATCACTTTTCCTTCAGGTCCCCGGGCTCCCTGCAGTGCTGCTGTAGTGGTGGGCAAACAGGGAGGGAGGGAGGGAGGGAAGGAAGGAAGGAAGGAAGGAATGTAAAGGGCCACAGAACTTTGGCTTGGGTTTTGGGGAGAAATGGTGAGAAAGTAAGAGTAAGATCATATGTCCCTAGATATCCCTCATGGTTATTCTCTGCCAGCTACATGGCCTTCATGTCCAGCTTGATCATCTCAACGATGGGGGATGACTCCATGGTGGTGTATGATTTAGGCATTGCTGTGACATCAGGAAATAAGGTGGCGTTTGTTTGATTGTCAAACTTGTCCTTTCTTTTTCTTTTTAAATAGGCAATGAATAAAATAACCTTGTACATATTACATGATGACATACATGAAGATTCTAAAATGTCCTGAAGGAAAACATGAAAAGTATGAGTGTTTTTTTGTAATTCAATGACAATGCCTAGAATTAGAAAAGAAGGAATAAAAATATTCCTGGTAATAACAGTTAAATTGCTTGTGTCCTCTCTTTCTAGACTGTGAGGTCTGCAAATCCTTCTGTATTAACAAGTGTGAAGTTCATGGTCCTCAGCTCAAATCACACCATACAGGAGAGAAGCCATATAACTGCTCCCACTGTGGGAAAAGTTTTTCTACACAGAGCGATGTGAAGGTCCATGAGCGCATTCACACAGGAGAGAAGCTGTATCACTGCTCACAGTGTGGGAAGAGTTTTGTCCACCAAAGTAGTCTGAGAGCACATAAGCGCATTCACACAGGAGAAAAGCCGTATCAGTGCTCACAGTGTGGGAAGAGTTTTGGTCATAAAGATACTCTCAAGAAACACCTGCACATTCACACAGGAGAAAAGCCATATCAGTGCTCACAGTGTGGGAAGAGGTTTAGAGACAGAGGGACTTTCCGATCACACCAGTACATCCACACAGGAGAGAAACCGTATCGCTGCACAGAGTGCGGAAAGATTTTTACTCGACAAAGTTCTCTCCAGCAGCACCAGCGCGTTCACACAGGAGAGAAGCCGTATTACTGCTCAAGGTGTGGGAAAAGTTTTAGTCAGCATGGTACTCTCCAACAGCACCAGCACACTCACACAGAAGAGAAACCATATCAGTGCTCACACTGTCGGAAGAGGTTTAACAGGCAGAGAAATCTCCAATCACATATGCGCATTCACACTGGAGAAAAGCCGTATCAGTGCTCGCAGTGTGGGCAGAGTTTTAGTCACCATAGTACTCTAAAACGACACCAGCGCATTCACACAGGAGAGAAGCCGTATCACTGCTCACACTGTGGGAAAAGTTTTACTCAACATGGTACTCTACAATCACATACACGCATTCACACAGGAGAAAAGCTCCATCACTGTCCACAGTGTGGTAAGACATTTAACCGACAGAGTTCTCTCCAAATACACCAGCGCATTCACACGGGAGAGAAGCCGTATCAGTGCTCGCAATGCGGGAAGAGTTTTAGTCAGAATGGTACTCTCAAACAACACCTGCGCATTCACACTGGAGAGAAGCCTTATGGCTGCTCACAGTGTGGGAAGACTTTTAGTCAGCAGAGTACTCTCCACCAACACCAGCGCATTCACACTAAGAAGAAATTATATCAGGATACAGCGTGGGAAGAGCTTTAACGACACGTGCTCTTCAACAACACCAGCACAATCAAACAGGAGACACTGTATCACTGCTCAGAATGTGGTGGACAAATGCAAGAGAGTTTTTTTTTTTTTGTAGACAACATGGTATTAGTTGTTAGCTAGTTCTTTGTACATTCCTCAACCTAAATAACCTGGGGTCTGATATGTGTTTAAATCATAACATACAGCTGTTTGTCATCAGCATAGCAGTGGAAGTTAAGACCATGTTTACAAATGATTGTACTCAAATGTAGTATATATAATTTAAAAAAAAAAAAAAAAAAAACACTGGCCGTATTGACCATTGTGGAACAACAAAGTTTACTATTTTAACTTATTTTACTTACCTCCAGCAAGGCATGCAGAATGTGGTTATTCAGTGGAAGATGTCTTTCTTGTCATCCCTTAAATAGTCTTTTAGAGAACAGTAGAAATAGTAGCAGTAGGAATGCTAGATGTTTTTAAATCCAGATTAAAAATGTACTCCTTTAACCTGGCATATTTATAGTTTTTGATTCTTTTATTTCATCTTAAATATACTTTTCATTCCTTCTAAATAACTCAGATAGATTTATAATTATTTCATGTTACTTCAACTCAAACCCAGGGTCCCTGGAGGACTACTCAGCGCCCTCACCACTGTGGCCTGGGTTCAATTCTGAGCCAGTGCAACAGCGCACTCTCAGTGCCGGTCCCAAGCCCAGATAAAATTGGGAAGGGTTGTGTCAGGAAGGGCAGCTAGCATAGAAACTGTGATAAATCAAATATATGGACCAATGATCTGCTGTGGTGACCCCTAACAGGAGCAGCTGAAAGAAGAACAACTTCTTCTCAAACCCAGACGCTATGTGATTGTGTTCGTGTTTAGGATGTTACAACTAGGCGGGACTGCAACATGAATGAGAGACTGGATCCCCCTCTTGCCAGACCAAAACCCTGAGCATTTAATAGAGAGACAGCTGATTGGTCAGTTTGTTTAGTAGCCGAAGGCGTTCGCCTGATTAGCTTTAAAACTCATTAAAAAGTTTACTTAAAAAAAAAAAAAAACAGGAACACGAAAAAGAACTAGGTTTAAGCTAATGTTTTATCTCAGTTCCGAGCCAGGGACTCGAAAACTCATAGCCATCACACCTACCACAATAAATACATAAATAAAAAAATTAATGAATGAATGTTTAAAATGGCGGTTTAACGGTTTATCGCCATGAGCTCGCGCACACACGCTCGCGCGCATGCGCGCTACTGCCCTAACGGACACAAACAGCAAACTGAAGTTTACCTCAGAGAGAGGGATTGTTCAGGCTCATCCAGCCCTGGAGGTGAATTAACGCTTAATATAACTTGTGTTTTTGAATCGGTTTTAGCTTAACATTAGTTTCTGCCCTCTGTATCTAAATAAATATAAGGTCGTTTCTGTCTTAGCCAGCATGTCATTCAGCCTTGGATAGCTGAACTGATGCAGTGATTGCTGTTGTTTATTCCAAGATACATCTTTCCCTTTAGTTTCTAAAGCCAAAACGAGATAAACCAAGCAAAGAAATAGTTTTACTTTATAAAATGTCTTTAATAGTCTACAGGAGCAGTAAACAGATGGTTTATGTAGTAGTTAGTAGTTGAAACTGTATTGTGTTGACATAAACACTGGCTCTTTCCTTTTCTTTCTAGATTTACTCTTGCATGAAGTAGTAGATTACATGTTGGGGTGGATGGAGATGAGGAGGAAGACCATCTGTTCTAATATAGAGAGAAATATGCCATTAAGTAAAACAGAAGTTGAGTCTTTAATCAGTATGATGTGTGTCCAAGTTGCTAGTTATGTGCAAGTTTGTAACCATAGCAACGTGAATAGTGTTGAAACTTACACTGTACAGTTCTGTATATTTTTATACAGAAACAGCTGCACTATGAGAACTTTTTTTTTTTTGCACACTACAGCTCTGTATGTTTTTTTAAAAAACATGAAAGAAGAAGAAGAAGATTCTATTTATGCATATTCATATTCTACATTTCATTCCTCTAAAGGCTTCTAAACTTTATCTCATAGTCTACTAGATTTTATCATATGCTGTTTTTATTATGTACCGTTGTCGCACTGTGGGTCCAGGCACTACGGAAAAACATTTCACTACATTATATCACACGTATGTAATATGTATGTGACGCATAAAGAACCTTGAAACTGTCACTGCGGTCAAGTGTGTCAGCGTGGACGCGCACCGCCTACACTGAGCGTAGCTACACCTAGGTGGAGTTTTAGATGGTGCAACAGGTGTCAATATTTATCACAAGGCTGGACGTAGCTAAGCTCAGCGTAGGGCTTTCACCCAGCTTTTTTACCTCCAGGTGGTGCAACTCGGCCACAGGTATTTTTCGATTATGGACTTCACGCCATTCTGTTCTCAGATTTATATTACTGAACCAGGTGGAGGGAAATCAGTCTCTGTGGTTCACGTCACTCTTGTGGAACAACACAATGAAGGATTCCTGAAGAAGCTTATAAAAGAGGAAGAACCTAAAGATAATTATCTTTGTAAGATGACAGGGTGCGCAAGTGTCCGATCTGTTTTCAGTTTTAACTAACTATGCTGAATTTGTGCTGAATTCCCTTTGCTTGGGATGTGTTGTGTTTAAATTGGCAGAGGTGTGGCACAGTCTTTGTGTGGTTTATGTTTTCATTTTTTTTTTTCATTTGTGTCTGTAGATTTCATTTCAAATACCACACATACAGTCCCTGCCAAAAGTATTGGAACAGCGAGGCCAGTTCCTTTGCTTTTGCTCTACGCTTGAGATCTGAAGATGAATGTGAGACCAGATAATATATCAGAATTTCTGTTTGCATTTCCTGATATTTACATCTGGATCTGTTAAACGTAGAACATGTAAATAAAGTGGATGTATATGCACAGACACACACATACACACTCTGTATCCACTTTAATAGGAACACCTGTACACCTGCTCAATTATGCAATTAACTAATCACCCAATCATGAAGCAGCAGCACAATGCATAATATCATGCAGATGCAGGTCAAGAGCTTCAGTTAATTTTAACATCCAATATCAAAATGGGGGGAAAACAGTGTGATCTCAGTGACTTTGACCGTGGCATGGATGTTAGTAACGGATGGGCTGGTTTGAGTATTTCAGAAACTGCTGATCTCCTGTGAATTTCACACACAACAATCTCTAGATTTTACACAGAATGCATTGCACTGCTGCCACATGATGTACACGCAGATGTTCAGGTGTTCCTAATAAAGAGGAAGGTGACTATATATGTGTATATATATTTATGTATGCGTGTGAAACCAGTGGATGAGCGAAATGCATTCTGATGTAACAGCTGTATTCAAAACATAACATTCATTCTTTTTGCTGTTGCAGGAGTGGAGATGAGCTCCTTCTCCTTATGCTTCGTCACTCCATTACTCCCAGAACAACACCTGGTGATGCACACAGAGAAGACATTATCCATGTTGTGTCTATGACTATTGAAGTGTCTCGAAATCCTTCACTCTGATGGTGCGAAGGTGCTCAACAAAACAATCGGCCAGTCTTCTCTTGGTTTGTCTTATGCAGCTCTGACAGGAAAGACGATAAACAGCTGTGATGCACGAGGAGTGATGGGGAATGATCCTAAAAAAATAAGATCCTTTAGGGCAAACAATTTTAGTGGATGTGCTAATAAATTTGCATGTCTAAATTCTATTAGTCTGTTCGTTTAATTCACTCCTGACGAACAGGTTGTTGATGGTTTTTGTCCCATCTGTAGGAAATGAAAGGAAGCTGTTTTTAAAAAAATAACATGGAAAAGTATGATAAGTTTTTGTCATTTCAATAACAATGCTTAGAATTGTAATAAAAAAAAGTCCATTCATACAGGAGAAAAGCCATATTACTGCTCACAGTGTGGCAACAGTTTTGTCAACCAAAGTGCTCTGAAATCACACCAACGGATTCACACAGGAGAAAAGCCATATCAATGCTCAGAATGGGGAAAGAGTTTTGCTCTTAAATGTACTCTTAATAAACACCTGCATGTTCACAAAAGAGAGAAACCGTATCACTGCTCACAATGTGGGAAGAGGCTCCAGTCACACATGCACGTTCACACAGGAAAAAAGCTCCATCACTGTTCGCAGTGTGGGAAGAGTTGTAACCGGCAGTATTCTCTCCAAATACATCAGCGCATTCATACAGGAAAGAAGTCATATATCTGCTTGAAATGTGGCAGGAATTTTAGTCAGCATGGTACGCTCCAACAGCACCGGTGCATTCTTGCTGAAGAAAAGCCGCATCATGCTCAGAATGAGCAGCTTCCAGACACTTCAGGAGCTTGTCAACATGAGGCATTGCAAAGGCGTGCAGACGTCCGGACAGAACTGAAATGCTCCACCTTGTTATCACCGTACCTCTATGTGTCTCCTTGATTACTCCCATCTTTAGCATTTTTCCCAGTTCTTCCTGAACTACTGTTCAGTGGTCCAGTATGGTGCTATAAGCGGTCAGTGCACCTGGACAGAGGGGGGGGAAACATGAATAAATAGCCTCAGCACTTGAGTGACTGATGTTTTCCAAGTGGAATTGGGAGTGGGATTCACTGTTTTTCAATACTTCATCTGTAATTTTTTTATTCCCACTGCCTTTGCCACACCAACAGAGACCTTCATGTGTTTCCCCTGCCATTTCACACAGCATGTCCTAGCCAACTAGGTAAATGATCTACTGAGCTTTGCTTTTGCTGAGAGTTGTAACTACCGTTTTTTCAACAAATTGAACCTTGTTCTGTATGGACAGACACATCTGACTTTACAGACAGATTGGATTTGGAAATTCAAAATAAAGGTATTTAAAAGAAAAAGCACAATCTTGCAAGATGAGTCAATTGGCCACGATAGCTCCAGCTGGTATAATGCCTCATCCAATAATTTTATGGCATGTGGTCATAAGAGAAAATTATCCATACCCTGTTCTTTTAGAGATATTCCCATCCAGATAGAGCTTTAGAAATGGTGCAGGAATCTCATTAGTCACAATGAAAGACAGTCTTTAGTGAAATTTATGTAAAGCCTGCTCTGGCACAAACGATGGATCACACAGAAGGTGTACCATCACAATGGGATACTGGTGCCAGCATAAATGTGAAAGACTGCGATCATTGTGTTCGGCTGGTTAGCTATCCATTATTCATAAAAATCTTTCACTGGCCAGTGAACACAATCTGAGTCTGGATACAATCCATGACTGGGCAACCAGAAAGATGTGATTGTTGCAGGCAAATGACCCCAAATGGTAGCCCTGACCACCTATATATATATATATATATATATATATTAATTTCAGATTTATAATACTACTGTAGCATTTAAGCTTTTTATTATATAACTAACATACATATGTGTAATGTAAGTGACTAAAAAAACTCAGTAACAGTGTAGAGAAGTAAATTAAGGATGCTGTTTGAGTACAAACTCTAGTTTGTTTAACGGAGGTGGTAGATTGTTATTGCTGAATTCTATGCTAGTGCAGCATATCAGGATAGTGGGGGAAAAAGACTAAAATAGGACATACAGTATTAATTTTAATGTGAAAAACAAAAGAAGAGATTGCGAGTTTATCTCCTGACCCCATTTGTAAATCAAGGTTCCATAAAGGTTGGGAACTCCTGATACAGCGTGTAATTACAGCTGGTTATGTGCCATTTAGGACAGAGGTCAGCGTGGGAACAGCTATAGAGAGCAATGAATAAAGTCCATACTGATGAACAGATCTACTAAACCCACACTATCACCTCATATGCCCAAACCAGAGCATGCTGAAACACCTCCAGACACAAACACCACTCCACTCACACAAATAACTAGCTCGGCTCGTACAATTAAGCAGCAGAGGGCCGTGAGGTGGGAGAACTCCAGTAACTGGCCGACGAGAGGAAAGAGTGGCCTGGACTCTGAGTGGTTTATCAATGTGTTTTAATAAAGATTTTAAAAAATATATAAAATATAGATTTTTTTAAATACAATTGGTTTTGTGCTATCACTTTAGACTTTATAATTTGGATCAGGATCAGACCATTCAGTCACAGAAATCACAGTAATTCCAGTGAGTTCACAGAACCAAGGTATGAAGTATGTCTAGATTTTCTGGGATAGTTATTAAGGTATATGCTCATTATTATATTCAACTTTGTCAGTAAAATCAACACTTTACAAACAATTCTAATGGAAATTATAGTCGTAAAGTAATTAACGTCTGTCTGTGCAGACAGTTTCTGCAGCTGATCAACAACACTGAAAATGTTGGCCAAAATTTCATGATTTCTATGAAGGACAATCGGCAAACCATTTTAAAAGGATTATACTGAAAATGCTCTGTATTATATTTTAAACTGCTTATGGAGGTTACTGGGCTATGAATTATTCCTATTGGAGGTGGCAGGTCTGGAAGTGTGTCAATAAGTGATGGCCATGTCCCTGGGAGTAATATACTCTAGTCCTATTCCAGTGTGACATGGCAAACGAACCTACAGCTGCATCTTGATGCTAAACTGCTGGATGACCAAGTGGTGCTCTAAAAACAATGTTGGGGCTATAGATACATTATATGGCCAAAAAGTATTTGGATACCTGACCATCACACCCATATGTCCTTGTTGAACATCCCATTCCAGATTTATTCCCCCTTTGCTGTTATAATGAGCTCCATTCTTCTACGAAGTCTTTCCACTAGATGTTGGAGCGTGGCTGTGGGGATTTGTGTTCATTCATCTACAGGAGCATTAGTGAGGTCAGGCGCTGATGTTGGGATGTCGAGGAGGTCTGGGGTCCAGTCGGTGTTCCAGTTCATCCCAAANACTCCAACCTTCACACACCATGTCTTCATGGAGCTCGCTTTGTGCACAGGGGTATCGTCATGCTGGAACAGGTTTGGGCCTCTTAGTTCCACTGAAGGGAAACTGTAACGCTACAGCATACAAAGACACGATATACAACTGTCTGTACAACTTTTTTCTAAGTTTGGGGAAGAGAAACACATGGGTGTCATGGTCAGGTGCACATACTTTTGGCCATATGTGTGTGTATATATATATATCAGTTTGCCGATTATTTTTTTTGTATTAATGTGGTATAGAATTTTTACTGATGAAGTAAAACCAGAAAGTTCATATTGTGTGTGTGTGTGTGCGTGCGTGTGTGTGTGTGAATGATTGAGATTCCTTGTGTATCTTGATGCAATTTAGCTAACATTAAGACTAAAGGCTAAAGGTTGTATTCTAATTGAATAGTGATGTTTACAATCGTTATTCCATCCGGTTCCATGGTGTAATGGTTAGCACTCTGGACTCTGAATCCAGCGATCCGAGTTCAAATCTCGGTGGAACCTAGCTTTTCTTTTTCCCTCCTTACATCCCCTTAAAATTTAATTACACACGTAGACGTACCTAAACTGAAAATATTCTCTGAAAACTGCCTAAAAATACCATTTTCGCTCGATTTAAACCTAACTGGCTGAAAACTGACTTGACTGAACTCGAGTCTCGTATAAATCGCGCTTCCTCTCGCGAGATTTTCAATTCTCTAGTTTTCCAAAGATGGCGGCTGCAATGGACGTCGACACCCCGAGCGGGTCAAACAGCGGCACGAGTAAGAAGCGTTTTGAAGTGAAAAAGGTAATAACTGACTAAAAAAACAAAAAGAAAAACAAATTTAAATATTGTATGTTTTAAAATTCTTATATTGGGGTGAAATGTGTTCAGGTAAACAGTTACAGAATGGGAGACCGTTTCCTGTTTTGTGTAGCTAACAATGCTACACTGAAAGGATGAGTAGGCACAATGAGATAGGATATATAAATATATGCCATTTTATGGTAATGTATTTAATTTTTAGCGATAACAGTCCTATTTCTAAGTGTCTAGAATTTTCTCTGACTTGCTGGAATGATCCTAATCTACAGCAGGCTAATCCCAGTGCCTTAATCTCACATGATGTTTATTGGACTGAAAGTATTATGAAGTAAAATCTCATGAACACTCAGTGCAGAAAGTAGTGCAGTGTGTTTTAACTTTCATTTGGGTTCTTTTAAATGTTCTTTTAAACCCCAGTTGGTTCTTTTAAAAAACGTGCTCAAAATATTTATTTATTTATTTATTTATTTATTTGTAATTAGTGTAGATAGTTATCTTATCTTTTGACATTCATTCTACACTCCTGGGCAAAACAGTAATGGGCCAGAATGGCAAATTGTGCATCTTTTAATGATCTTAAGGACAAATGATTGTTGAGAAACTGAGCAGGAATGAAGCAGATGCGCTCCTGAGAGCTCCTGAGCCTCATTCACTGGTTTCCTGTTTGGGGAAAAGCTAGAAACAGGGAAATTCACTTCTATAGTCTTCTTGTATGATGATTAAAATGTTTGATGTAAAATTCAAACTAACATGTCTGTGTGTACATGGGTGTAATTTTCCAGAAATATCTTCTGGGATATTTAAAGATTAGTGATTATTTGGTTATCTGCCTTATAACTCGCTCAGGAATGAAGCAGGACTGATGGAGCAGCGGGAGATCTACAGCATCTGGTTCATTCCTGCTCAATTTGATGTCACCAGAAGTTTTAGAATTGAGACCATTTAAATTTAGTCATGATAAAAACGTTCATCTTGTTGTTATCGTTCTTTTGTCATCACGTGAATCATTTCTTGCCGTGAACCAAGATGCAAGTTCATCAAGATGCCAGTCAGATGAAGGAGCAATAGTTTTCATTGATTTTCTGTGTATAATGCTAAAGATAAATAAAAAGTGTTATAAATGGAGTGTGATCTTTCCTGTAAGAAGGTGGATTCCATTAAATAGACACAACATGTGAAACAAAACTTTACATAATATGTTGTTTCAAAAATTTTGCTTGGTTGGTGAAACATGGAGTTTAGTACATGTACATCAAAACTTAACACTGTGTGTGTGTGTGTTTTATTGCTAACGCATGTCTTTCTCTGTGTTCCAGTGGAATGCAGTGGCTCTGTGGGCGTGGGATATCGTGGTGGATAACTGTGCCATCTGCAGAAACCACATCATGGACCTGTGTGAGTATTTCCTCAGGACTCTGTCACTTCAACACGCAGCTTCTTTCACCCGGGAACAGAAACATCAAACGTCCACAGCGTCAGCTTTACGTTAAATGCAGTTGATTTAGCCAGTGAGGTGTTTGGTGTCTAAACTAAAGCCGCTAATAACGAGGTCCGTCTGATTGGACATTTCCTCAGAGCAGTAACTAAATTCAGTACACGAACGTCACATACTGAAGCATTAGTGCTACTGCTGAGTACTGAAAAGTCAGAAAGAATTTTGACGCTTATTTTTGGGATACTTTGGACAGAATCTGTCCAGAATCGGGAGTTCAGATGCTACAATGATGGGGCTACTACGATGTTCGTCTGTCGGCTTTGGGGACCGTAGCACTTGCGCAGAGGCCGCTAGTGAACACTAGACTAATCACAAACCGTTTTCGCTTGAGGAAGAAAGCGCATTTAATACATCGGTCTTCTGCTGCGTTTATTTCTCTCATCTCTTGTTCCTTTACAAGCCATTTCAAACATTTCAGTCGCATGATCTGCTAACAAAACTTATAACTGAGTGAGGGATGTGTCCACTAAAGCATCTGCTTTCATCTCTGCTGTTATGACCTCAGCTTGATCCGTTATCTTAGCGGCAGAGAGCTCGACCGGTCCACTTCAGTAGGAGCACTTATGCAGGTATCTAATCAGCCAATCATGTGGCAGCAGCACAGTGCCTAAAATCATGCAGATGCAAGTCAAGAGCTTCAGGTAATGTTCACATCAAACATCAGAATGAAGAAGTTTGATCTGTGACTTTAACGGTTTCATGGTTGTTGGTACCAGATGGATTGGGTTGAGTGTTTCAGAACCTGCTGATCTCCTGCAAGGATTTTCACACACACAACAGTCTCTAGAGTTTAAACAGAATGGTGTGAAAAAACAAAAAAAACATTGCCTGAGTGACAGGTCTGTGGGTGGAAACACCTTGTTGATGAGAGAGATCAGAGGGAAATGGCCAGAAAATGGATCGAGCTGCTGGGAAGGATATAGCAACTCAAATAATCACTCTTTACAACCATGGTGAGCAGAAAAGCATCTCAGCATGCACAAAACATCAAACCTAGAGTTGGATGAGTTACAACAGCAGAAAACCACATCAGGTTCCTCTCCTGTCAGCCAAGAACAGGAATCTGAGGCTATCATGAGCACAGACTCACTAAAACTGGACAGCTGAAGATTAGAAGAAGAAAAAAATCTGGTCTTTTTCCAGTCTTTCCAAATTCTGACTCTATGCTCTGTCCGTCGCTGTAAAGGCTTCAGGACGTGGTAAAGCAACAAATTCAAACAGTCACGTCAAACAATTCCTCTGATTAATCCTGTGGAGCGTGTGGTCTGACGTTTCTTCAGTTCCCTGCTCACTGGTCTAGCTCCTTTCCTGCAGTCAGTTCCTGTTTTACTGTTTGACGCGTCTGTGTGTTTCATGTGTGATTGCAGGTATAGAATGTCAGGCCAATCAGGCTTCTGCCACATCAGAGGAGTGCACAGTAGCCTGGGGAGTGTGTAACGTAAGACACACACACACAGAGAGAGAGAGAAATGCAAGTTCTCTAGCTCTTCACTGCATTTCTATATTTCACTGTGTTAGATGTAATAAAATAGAAGGCAATGTGCATCAGTGTACATGTTGTATAAGTGGTGCTGTGTGTGTGTGTGTGTGTGTTCAGCATGCGTTTCATTTCCACTGCATCTCCCGCTGGCTGAAGACGAGGCAGGTGTGTCCTCTGGACAACAGGGAGTGGGAGTTCCAGAAGTGAGTGACCTTTCTCTCACCTTCTTACACACACACACACACACACTCTGGTATTGTAAGTGTACACTTTATATTTTTGTAAGCAATGGGACGTAGTCTTCGTATGTGTGCGACTGCTGACTGGGATTTTCTGTTGTGTTCTGATTTTCAGGTACGGACACTGAACGCCACATGCAGCCCAACCCTTTGTTTATATAGTTTTGAAACACACCTTTCAAAAGGTGTAATAAATGGTGTGTGTGTGTGTGTGTGTGTTGCTGTTATAGTAAAATACTGAGTGCCAGGGTGTTGTAAGTAGTTACTGTTATCAACCTGAAGCTGATTTTCCTGTAAGGGTGCGAGTCCCCATGTGTTTTATTCCTCTTATACTACAGCGATTTACCAGCAGTTACAATTAAAGAATGTCACGTCATCTTTTTTTTTTTTCTTTTTTTTCCATCTGTTAATAGTACATGGAATGATGTGGAATCTCCATGAAACAAGTTAGTTCCTGGTCTTGTTTACTTCATAGCAGATATTATATACCGTTGTCCCTCTTCAGTCTCTCTCGCTCTCTCACACGATTAATAAGGCTGTAAACCGCAAACTCCAGGTTATCGTTTCTATAGTAACAGCTCATTGCGTGACAGACTTTTACTAATGGAAACACATTTCCTGGACCTTCTACAGCACTTGGTAACTACTGCACTGAGAAAAAGAATCCTGTGTCTTTTCTTTAATAAATAACGCTTGTAATCATCAGTAACAGTAACTCAGCCTTTTACATTAACAGCAACACGCGTTACTGTTGTTTGTCAGTGAGGAATAAATAAAAATGACTCATCACTGATCTCACTGTGTGATTATTCTAACAGTAATCAGTTACTGATTATACACTTTTTTTTTTTTTAATCAGATGTTTAATTTATCCCATTTATTTCTTGCCGTGTGTTTAATTATTGTAGGCCTTAAACTTGGTACTGAAGCGTCGGTGTGTTGCGCTTCTTTTACAAACGGATGCTGTTTTTGTTTTGCGATACATTAAAAACCCGCAGGCGTCAGATCTGCAACATCAGCGACCTTTATTGATCGAAATCATCATTCAGAGCCATCTGAGATAGAAATGCTCCTGGATCAGGGAGAAAAACAAACCAATAACAAAACATTTTCCTTATTTTTGTTTTTTTTTCTTTTTTGACAGAATCCAAAAGCACTTTAAGACCTGATTGGATGGAACGATAATCATCTGAACTGTTTTAGCTCATAAAATTGCTCTCCATCTCGGTTTGGGTTAAATGCAGTAAAAGAGCAGATTGACTGGTGACACTCCTGGTGTAAAAGACCAGACATTTAATCAGTCCAAATAAATGCAGGTTCAGTGACAGAGGCAGTGATTGGTGTTTTAAACGGTTCAAGGTCCAATCACAGCCCGGCTCTGTTTACAGCGTGATCCAGGACTGATCCAGGACGTGTTAAACTGAGACCACACCCCCTTTTGCCTTATATGGTTTACACTGATTAGATGTTCCCTACCCCTAACTCCTTCATGGTGGCGTTCCAATGCTCTTAAATAGCCCCGAAATCTAGTGTGCGAGTTCAACAGCATTTACTACACGTTTATCTCGTCTATCCGGTCGTCACTCGTGTTAGCGTAGAGGAAGAAATAAATCATGAAAGAGAGAGAGAAGGAGAGAGAGAAAGTGCTATTTCAGAGCATTGATCTCATCACTAAACGCACGCCGTCTAGGCCTGCGGGCCGCTGAACTTGGAGCTCAGTTTGTTGATGAGCGCCATGATCTTCGGGTTGCTCTGGTACTTGGAGATGTTGGCTGGATTCTGAGCCACGTCCTGGAAGGCTGCCATCACTTCAGGGTCCTACACACACACACACACACACAATTTAAAAATGACAATAATGACCCTGACTGTATCAATTAAAAACCTCTGTCGTCACGGGCGACGTTGTTATTGCTAGCGCAGCTACGATGCAGTTTTAATACGAGAGGAACGTTTCAGCGATCTCGGATGTAAGCGTTAACGGCCAGGCTTTGTTGTGAAAACAGAAGAGCAGCTGCTGCTTCTCCCGCAGCATTAGCGTGAAAACGAAAGCTTTGGAAGCTGATCTGTTTGAGCAGAGCGTACAGACTAAAAGACTAAAGCGCTGCTGCATCGGTGTGTCTATGTAGAGATGAAGCGAGGGCTTAACCCCAACCCGCATCCCGATCGGAGGGTCGTCAAACGGCATCGTGGGTAACGTAAAAACCCGTTAACTAAACTGACGGCCGCATTTTGAACTGCTTGGGGTTTACTTATGTGACGAGTTCCACACCTTCATGGCCATGAGCACCTCGGGGTCGTTAAAGAGCTCCTGCAGGCCGGGCATGCCGAACGGAGCGCCGCCTGGAAAACCTCCGGCACCTACAGGAGCGCACACACACACACACCACCATAACGTGAACACTGAGAGAGAGCTCATTATTCATACTGCAGCATACACACCTGTGTTTATTACACACACACACGTACCTGGGAATCCTGGGAAGCCTCCTTGTGCTCCTCCTCCTCCTCCTCCTCCTGCCTGCTCCCTGGCTTCCTGCTCCTACACACACACACACACACACACACACACACACACACACACACACACTTGTGTTAACATACACACTATTAGATCCAGTGTAAAAGCACTACACCTCTCTGTCTCACCCTCTGTGCTCTCTCGTGCTCCTCCCTCGCTTTCTTCACTCGTTCCTGCCTCTCTCTGATCTCTCTCTCCTCTCGTTTACGCTCATATTTACGCCGGTGCTCCTGGATCTTGTTGGCCTGTGAAGGGACACACACGCACACACACACACGCACACACACTTAATCAGTGAGATATCAGATGCAGACAGACAAAAAGTGGGACATACTGAAGCGTGTGTGTGTGTGTGTGTGTGTGTGTGTGTGTGTGTGTGTGTGTGTGTGTGTATAGACGCACTTTGGGCTGAACCTCCTTCAGCATGGCACTGGCATCATCATCATAGTCCAGTTTGCAGGCTGTGGCCAAATCTTTAGCAGCTTCCTCCCAGTGACCGAGTAACCTGAGAGAGAGAGAGAGAGAAATACAGAGGAAGAGAGAGAGAGAGAGACACACACACAGGTTTAGTGAGCAGTGACGATCTTTCTCTCTCTCACACACACAAACACACACACAGGTTTAGTGAGGAGTGACGATCTCCCTCACACACACACACACACACACACACACACACACACACAGGTTTAGTGAGGAGTGACGATCTCTCTCTCACACACACACACACACAGGTTTAGTGAAGAGTGACGATCTCCCTCACACACACACACACACACAGGTTTAGTGAGGAGTGACGATCTCTCACACACACACACACACACACACACACACACAGGTTCAGTACCTGTGTGCTTTCCCTCTCCACTTGTACGGCTGTGCTGAGTCGGGGTTTATATCTATCGCTCTGTCACAGTCTCGAATCGCAGCATTCGGCTTCTGCATCTTGATGTACACACTGACACACACACACACACACACACACACACACACACACACACGCCTTATTCATATAGAACATACTGTACAACAGTGAAAAACAGCTAGAAATATACACAGTGTGTTACCTGGCTCTCTCAATGTGTGTGTGTGTTACCTGGCTCTCTCAATGTGTGTGTGTGTGTGTGTGTGTGTGTTACCTGGCTCTCTCAATGTGTGTGTGTGTGTGTGTGTGTGTGTGTGTGTGTGTTACCTGGCTCTCTCGATGTGTGTGTGTGTGTGTGTGTGTGTGTGTGTGTGTGTGTGTTTTTGAGATCAGAGTGTGTGAGAGCTCCTCACCCTCTCCCAGTGCGTCGATGGCCTCCATCTTCTTCTCGTTGGCCTGGTCCATCATCTCCTCGGTCACCTGAAATGTGGAGGAGGAAAGAGCGTCAGGTCGCAGCCCCTGCGTTACGCTGCGCTCTTAAAACCACGGTGATGTCAGTTAGCTAAAGTAATGGCACCCCGAGGGGCGGCTGCGTGAGAAACCAAAAGCACGGCACCTCCAGGTTCTCGTAGTCGCCCATCTCCTGAACCTCGTCCGTGTCCGGGTCGATCACTCCGTCCTTATCGATCTCTGCGGAGGAGAAACATCTCGCATGCTTTAACTGCATCATGAGATTATTATATTATCATCCGGTGCTTCGCCGTCACGTTCACACATTCACGCTATGTACGGTTACCTAATTCGCTCTCCTCGCTCTCGGAGGGCGGGGCCGGCTCTGCCTGAGGGGGCGGGGCTGTTTCAGGGGGCGGAGCTCCATCACATGGACAGCTTCCCTGTGTGGAAGTGACAACAGCCGTGTTGAGTATCTTGAGGAAGTACGTTTTCTTTCCTTACACTGTGCACAAACACACACACGTGCTCGACTCGCCACTACCAACATGACCTCTCCCTGACCTTGCGTTCACGCTAGCAACCGCAAATCGCTTACAGCTGGTCCCTAGCTACAGTTGCTTGTGGGCGTGGCCTATCCAACATTTTAAGTTCTGATGACAAAGCTATAAATAGCTTTTAAAGATAAATAACTAGTTAAAACGTAATAAAATAACGCACTAATCATGCATTACGTGCTCAGCTTCATGCTAGCTTCGTTCTCAGATCAGATTAGCAAAACAAGCTAACTGTGCTAGCTACGCACACTCACCAGAGTCACCTACGATCTCTAACGCTTCCTCCCTAGCGTTATTTTTTCCGTTATTTTAACTTAATCTCCGTACGCATTTAACCATATGGAATTCGTATATGACAGAAGAAGATAAAACCAGGGTTATAAGTCTTTCTCCTATTTTTTCTGGAACTAATTGGAAGTAGGAATTAAAGTCGTGAGCGGGGAAGCAAAGGAACGTCAGAGATGATCGTTTGAATTCGTCGCTTTTAGACAGAATTAGGAAAAGATGAAATTGTGGCTGTGTGTCACGCAACACGAACACGTAACTCGCAACACGAACACGCAACATGAACACGCAACTCACAACATTAACACACAACACGAACACACAACTTGCAACGTTAACACGCAACATGAACACGTAACTCGCTACATTAACACGCAACATGAACACATGACTCGCTACATTAACATGCAACATGAACACGTAACTCGCAATGTTAAATGCAACATGAATACGTAACTTGCAACACGAACAGGCAACTCGCAATGTTAACATGCAATATGAACACGCAACATGAACACGTAACACGCAACGTGCAATTCGCAACATTAACACGCAACATGCAACATTAACACGCAACACGAACACGCAACCCACAACGTTAACACGCAACACGTACACACAACTCGCAACGTTAACACGCAACGTTAACACGCAAGTCGCAACATTAACACACGACACGCATCATGGACACGCATCATGGACACAACACGAACATGCTTGTGTGAACGCTGGGGTTAGTGTGTGTTAGAGCTGTAGTCAGCTGTAGCGGTTTGTCATCATCAACACTGTGTCCTTCACCTTGCAGCCTGTGTTTTTAGACAGCGGTGGAATATTCGCTCCCAATCTGAAACACACACACACACACACACACACACACACACACACACAGACACACACACACACAGAGAGGCTGAGTGAGTAATGTGTGCCACACAGATAGAGGACACTGGAACTTTCTTGGCTAGAAAGAATTCACTGAAAAGTGGGCATGGCCATGTAAGCACATTCTCACACACACACACACACACACACACACACACACACACACACACACAGAGCCTGCAGTGTGAGATCAGGAGTGTACCCCTGCAGCAGAAGCACATGGTGATGGTTATGATTAGTTTCCTCACCCATGCAGCCAGGTCCGGAAGAACTCCATCTCAGGCAGATGCAGCACAGCTGGATTCTCTTTACACAGCTGCACGAAGCCCTTCAGCTCGGCCACTTTCCGCGGATCCATCACCAACACCTGTCAACAAACAAACAAACAAACAAACAACTTGTTTATCACTTCATACACGTTTATCACGCAGTTCTGTGTGCTTTATTAAACTTGTGCATTAACATAGCTAGCATGCACTCATGACTTTCAGGCTTTATTTAAATAATCCGGTTAAAAACCGTGTGTGTGTGTGTGTGTGTGTGTGTGTGTGTGTATAAAAACATGGCGCTTTAATACACATGAAGCAGAACAGCACGCGCACGTCCAGCTTACTGGTACGTCACGGTGGATTAAGTCGCGCGCCCTCAGAACAGAACCTTCTGGAACTAAGCGACTCTTACACGAGCTAGCAGCTACGCTAGCCCGGTTATTCCGACGCTACCTTGGGTGTAAGATGAAACAGGAACCGGAGAACTCTTCTTTCCTCCGCGGTTACAAACTCGCAGCTCGCCGAAAACGTAACCGAAAAGTCCGCGCTTCGACGTGAGAGTGGAGAATTGTACGCAGGCGCGGAACTAAGCCCAAACGTCTTCAACCGAAGCACGGGCCCTACTTCAATTTGCGTCGCGCACTGAATGTCGTCAGAGTGACAGCTGACCAATCAGAGAGTGCAGAAAATTCCGCGCGTGACCGAAGACGGGAGGGGGCGTGGGTGGGTGTGTGGGGGATCGGCGTTTCCATGGCAACACTGCCGCCTACTTCTTAGCTGTTAGCGCTCTTAATTATACTTTATAACTTAAATCACAAGAAATAAACACTTGTTTGTGAAAGTTTGATAATTTTATCGGAAACGGAAGAAACTATAGACCACTAATCTGTGAATTTAAAAAAAAAACTAATAAAATGTTCCAATCTATATTCCAAATAGATGATGTTTTTCTCAGAAATTGCTAAATGCAATTGATTTTAAAAGAATAATAAAGAGTGATAACACAATTTCCCACCTCACAGGGGTTATATCTGCGATAATAATAAACATATTCTGTATAAATATGTTTATAAGTCTTTATTTCTTGAGAAAAGGGTTTCTAATGATGTAGTTTTGGGGAGAAACTTTAACCATGAAGGATTTTTGTTGTGAATTTTTATCTAAATTTAAAACTCTGTGAGGAAAATGCTTTTTATAAACTTCCTCTGCAGTCACTGTTTCTCTTCTTCCCTCATTAAGAATAATAATCAAAGTATTCGGGCTCTTTTTCAGGAATATTGTCTCTCGTCCTGCTTTGTAGCTTTTTGGAATAAATGTGTTGGCAAGCTGATGTGAAATAAAATCTGGAAATTACCTCAGAAATTTAATCACAGATCAAATCAAAGACCTTTCTCTTCAACCCGTGTATACACGTTCCCCCAGCAGTTACTCTCCTGTAAGCAGATTTGTGAACTGTGAGACTGACAGCTTATATCTTATACATTTTTAAAGTACACACTGAGTAATAAATGAGTCATGAGTAATGACTCATTTATTAAAAATCACATCAGGCCCAGCTTTTTCCTTTATTTAGAAAAAGTTTTATGTATTTTTTTCCACTTGTGACATATCTTATCATAAGGAATATTATTAAATTAATTTGCTGCTTGTATTAGCTACATTTTATACACATAAATGTAAATACAGAAGAAATAAACCTTTATTTCAGCAATACCTAAAAACAATATTAAATCTGAAAAGACATTTTACACAATTACATAGATTTGTAAAACTACAAAATTAAATTATATTGAAAAGACGACAAACCAAAAATAGCTTTGTATTTATTTCTTTCATCCTCTTAATGTAACCCTGGCTGTAAAACCAATAAAAACAAACAAACAAACAAACAAACAAATAAACAGACAAAAACTAGCATCTCAGATTAAAGTAAAACACTTAATCAACAATTCAAATAAAATGAATGAAACTAAACATGTACATAAATTAATTAGGTTCAAATGAATCACAATCGTGGCTTTAATTTAATCCGACGCCCCAGTGGTGTTACGTCTGACAAACCTCGCGTGAACAACAACAACAACAACAACAACAACAACAACAATAATAATAATAATAGATGCATTTTAATTACGTATGTTATTTAGCTGAATAAATTCCTTTTGTTCTGTGCAACATTTTAAACACATTGACCAAATTTCAAATTTCAGTTTATAGAAATTTCATATGATCCTACATACTGTATGTGTTACAATAATGTTACTGCTCTTAAATACATCTTATTTAGTATTTTTAATGATATATTATTTATTTTTTTATTTATTTTTTAGTATTTCTTAATTATATCATATTTAGTATTTCTTAAATATTTCTTATTTTGTATTTTTAATTTAAATTATTTCTCATTTATTATTTCTTAATATTTTTATTCGGTATTGTTTAAATTACTTCTTTTTTAATATTTAAAAAATTATTTCTCATTTAGTATTTATTAAATATTTCTTATTTTGTATTTTTTAAATTATTTCTTGTTTAGTATTTCTTAAACATTTATTAATTAGTATTTTTTTATTATTTCTTATTTACTGTTTTTTAATTAATTCTTATTCTGTATTTTGAATATTTCTTATTGAGTACTTTTTAAATTGTTCCTTATTTAGTGTTTATTATTGTTTAATATTGTTTTATACTGCTTTTTTATATTTCTTTCCTTTTTTCCTTTCTGTTTGTTTTTATATATTCTTCTCATCCTACATGTGTCCTTATGTTTTATTAATTATTCATTTTTTAAGCTTCGTAGCTTTGTTTAGCTTTATTTAATGTTAAATGATGAATGTTAAAAAATAAACAATAGAAGCCGCTCCATGTTGTGAATGACAGGTTTTAGTTCCGGGAGCGATAGTAAAGGGGGCGGGGCTGACCCTGGGCGCGCATGCGCACTGAAGCGCTGCACGCGCATGTTGCATGTCCTCAGTGATACAGCGGAGTGTCACTTTCATGTCTGTGTGTTTATGTGTTTATTTATGTTTATGTCTATGTTTATTTATGTTATGAAATCGAACATTTTGCACGCGGGTAAAGTAAAATGCTGCAGTTTCCGGCTACATTACTGAGAGCTGCAGTGCACACTCACCTGAGCTCAGGTACCTGTTACTCATCCCTCTCTACCTGTGTGTGTGTGTGTGTGTGTGTGTGTGTGTGTGTGTGTGTGTGAGAGAGAGAGAGAGAGAGAGAGAGAGAGAGAGAGAGAGAGACTGACTGACTGACTGACTGACTCAGGACAGTTTGTGTGTCCCTGCAAGTGTGTGTGTGTGTGTGTGTGTGTGTGAGTGAGTGTGTGTGTAAGTGTGACTGACTCAGGATGTGTGTGTGTCTCTGCAGGTGTGTTGAAGTGTGTGTGCAGGAGTGTGTGGGCCAAAACTGGAGGATGGAAGACCAAGAAAATACCTCTGAGATACCTGGGACAGCCGAGTCCCTACACACACCCTCACCTCATCAAACACGGTGACACACACATTTATGGAATTAATTTATTGTCTAAAAACAAAACAATTCCTCTCTCTCTGTCTCTCACACACACACGCTCACGCTCTCTCCCTGCCTGTCTTTCTCTCTCTCTCACACACACACACTCACTTTCTCTCTCTCTCTCTCTCTGTCTCTCTCTCTCTCTCTCACACACACACACACACACTCACTCTCTCTCTTTCTCTCTCTCTCACACACACACACTCTCTCTCTCACACACACACACACACACACACACACTCTTTCTCTCTCTCTCACACACTCTCTCTTTCTCTCTCTCTCTCTCTCTCTCTCTCTCTCTCTCTTCCCGCCCGCACCTGTCTGTCTCTCAGGCGAGGTGACTCCCGGTGTGACTCAGACGGAGTATGAGCTGCGTCGGCAGTGTCTGGCGTCCCTGATCGAGTCCCGTGTCCCCGACTCGTCCCACGTCCTCGTTGTCCTGTCTCACCCGGTGCGCTATATGACTAACGACATCCCGTACCCGTTCCACCAGAACCAGGACTTCCTGTACCTGACGGGCGTGCTGGAGCCCGACTGCGCCCTTGTCATGTATGGCTCGCCCCGCCCCGACCGCACCCTGCTCTTCGTCCCGCCCAGAAACCCCGCCCGGGAATTATGGGACGGCCCGAGGTCAGGGCAAGACGGAGCCGCCGCTCTCACCGGCATCCAGACCGTCCACAGCATCGAGGAGCTCGGCTCCGTCCTGTTGCGGCAATTTCCATTTCGTGTGCCTGTGTGCTCCCGTACTCCCGGTCTGTCTGTCTACCTTTCTGTCTGTCCATAAGACACAGACACATAGAGAGAAGGATAGGTAGACGTATAGAGAAATGGACAGACAAACAGATAAAAAATAGATGAGTAGATAAACAGTTTAAAAGATGGACAGTCTGTCTGTCTGTCTCGCTCTCTCTGAGAGAGAGAGAGAGAGAGAGAGAGAGTCCTAGACACCACACCATACTGCGAAGAGTTGACCGAGTAGGAGCAGAGGATCAGACCCAGGTGCGCCCCCTGCTGGAGGGACAGGTGTCGGTTCGGCCCCTGCGGCCGCTCACTCACTCTCTCCGGGCGATAAAGAGTCCCGCTGAGGTGGAGCTGATGAAGCAGGCAGGACACATCACCGCTCACGTACGTACTGTTTCACTCCTTTACTCCTTTATCTGCTCCTTTTTCTCCGGAGAAATGATGAAGCCATAATCACTCAGGAATAAGATAGGCATCAGCGTTATCCGACAGCGCAGTTTATTCTGCATTCTGATTGGTCAGAAGGCTTGTAATGTGACCGCAGCTGTAGATTATTTTGTGTGAACTGATTGTTCTTGTGTTTTAAGGCTTTCAGGAAGACCATGGCCATGTGCCGAGGCGACATCGACGAGGCGCTGATCTACGCTAAGGTAAATTAAAGGAGGTGCTGCTCAGTGCTACATTAACATGTAGGAGGAGCTAATTTGTGTTCCTGTGAGAGGCTAATGTGTGCTACGGAAAGGGGGATTAAAAAAAAAAAAAAAACGTAATGCTCAGATTACAGCCACAGTGTGTAAATGTATGTATGCAGTGAAGAAATAAATTGACTATATTTTATTTTTATCTCTCTTCAGTTTGATTTCGAGTGTCGAGCACATGGTGCTAACTTTTTAGCGTATCCTCCGGTGGTTGCCGGTGGAAACCGAGCGAACACGCTTCACTACATCAGCAACAACCAGATTGTCAAGGTAAAGCATAAATTATAGATTTTCATAATACAGTGACGAGCTGACTGTTTACATTATTAACGAAGAATTGTATTTTAATTATGGCACTGTTTTCAACTCTGTGTTGTTAGTGAGCTAGAGGTAACCATGGAAATGATTTCAGGCAATATGGCTGACTTTAATGCTAACTAGTGATATTTGTATGTAGTCTGTCAAGTTAGAGAGCTTCCTTAATGATGTTTGGTTAGTGACAAATAGACATATGACTGATAACCACACAGCTAAGAGTCTCTCTCTCTCTGTTTCTCTCTTTCTGTTTCTCACTCTCTGTCTCTCACTCTCTGTCTCTCTCTCTCTGTCTCTCTTTCTGTCTCTCTCTCTTTCTGTCTCTCTTTCTGTCTCTCTCTCTTTCTGTCTCTCTCTCTGTCTCTCTCTCTCTGTCTCTGTCTCTCTCTCTGTCTCACTCTCTCTCTCGCTCTGTCTCACTCTCTCTCTCGCTCTGTCTCTCTCTCTCTCTCGCTCTGTCTCTCTTTCTTTCTCTGTCTCTCTCACTCTGTCTCTGTGTGTCTCTTGCTCTCTGTTTTTGTGTCTCTCTCTTGCTCTGTCTCTTTCATGCTGTCTGTGTGTCTTTCTCTCCTTCTGTCTCTCTCTCTCCCTCTCTTTCTCCCTCTCTGTCTCTCTCTCTCCCTCTGTGTCTCATTCTCTCTCTCTCTCTCTCTCTCCCTCCCTGTGTCTATCTCTGTCTGTCTGTCTCTCTTTCTCAGGATGGAGAGTACCACAACAACCTACCTCCCACACTTATAAAACCGATGCAGTCACTGCAGTGTGCGTGTACCGGGCACTCACCTTAGTGAGTGACATTAAACAGTGTAGCTCTGTGTTAACAGTGTGCACTTGAGGCTTTAATACTGAAACCACACACAGAATTAAGTGCTATTGAGAAGTTACGCTGGAGGAGTATGTTCAGAAGCTTGCTTGCGTGATATCGCGAGTGAGGAGCAGTGTTAAGTCCAGCGCCTCTGTGTGACAGTTTGATGTTACCATAATATGTCATGCTGAAATTTATGTTTTGGATGTAAATACACTCAAAAACACACTATAGAATGTCATTCAGGGACAACATTAAAAACATAAATATGGCACTATTAGTACAATTAATAAATTAGTTAATTATCACTTTAAAAGTCCACGTAAAGAAAAAACAGTCTAGTACTTCTTATAGTCTCCTCTCCTCTACGGAGAATTAACCTCTGTAGTGTCTATGTTCCTCACTATTTTTTATGGCTAAAATTATGAATGAACATAAAGTGAGCTTTTAGAGTAAGAGATGAGTGCTAGGTCAGATTATCCTTCGAATCAAAATAGTTAATTAAAAGCATGATAAAATCTCCTCCATCCCTCACACACATTTCAATTTCATGAACTCTTGGCATCATTAAATTGTGCGTAAAATAACAGGATGTGCTGGATCAAGTGCTATTCTCTGTGCTGCTCAATAAGCCATTTTGTTAAATTAAAGCAGTGATTCATATGAGAATTACTACTAGGACTATTCATGTAGTGAGATATCAGTGATATAAGAGTCTCCTTTTAGATTTATTTCAACTCTCACCATCATCTTATTGTATTGTATCATTGTATTTGTCTTTTTATTTTTTTATTTTTAAAATGTCTCTTGGTTTTTATGTTATATTGCGTTACTTTTGACAGCAAAGACAAAAACGCTATTTACTTGTTCAGTCTGCATTTTCTATCCCTGAATTTTTCGGGTTTAAAGGTGAGTGTTTGTGTTTAAACACGGTGGTCTAGACATCTATTGACAAACCCCACCCTTCGAGGCTTCTGCGCTTCTAGGTGTGAACTATACAGTGATTTTAATAATCTGAATAAGGAGCTGATAAAAATACACTTAAGTAGCTGCGTAACCCGACTCTGAATATGAGGAACTTTCCGCAAAGTAAATACTGATGTAACTTATGGACTCTGAAAATGGTCCATAATTATCCATTATCTGATAACTGTCTGTCTTTCTAATCTGTGTGTGTGTGTGTGTGTGCAGGTTCAGTGAGGTTCAGCGGTGTGTGTATGAGGCTGTGTTGGAGGTACAGTCAGCGTGTGTGTCTCTGTGTGTTCCCGGAGTCAGTCTGGATCATATTTACTCGTCCATGCTCACACTGCTGGCCAAACAGCTGCTGCAGCTCGGTGTGTTACCACACGACACTGACTACGCCGACGCTCTCAAGGTATTCACACCGCGTAGCTTCTCACTAACTCCTTACATGCAACTAACACACACATACACACCAATCATGGTTAACGTTGATCAGTTTCCTATAGCAGTACGTCCCCACCTGTTTTATTCCTCTTATACAACAGCAATTTATCAACAATTGTGATTTTTTTTTATTTATTAAACAATGTCACTTCATACTTTTTATCCATCTTTTTGTGGAATGCTCTGTGACACAGGTTAGTTCCTGTTCTCACTTACGTTATAGCAGCTATAAACTCCTCTGTCCTCAAGATGTCAGAAACCTTAAAGTTACAGCTTTACCTCTGACTGTTACAAAGCGCTGATACTGGAGACTCCTTCCATAAATGTTAAATAAACACATTTCTCCTTCCAGAAACTTCACCGTATCAACGATTACACGTTTTTAATCCGTGTTTTTTCACTCAAGCTTCACTCGCTTAGCTTTCCACAACCAAATACACCGGTACCAGTGTTACCACATATTACTCGGTATGATTAATAATAACAGCTATAAATATAAAATAGGTAGATTTGTAAATATGCCTGGAAATCTGACCATATTAAAACCTGCATTACAAACTGTTTTTTGTTGCATCCAATCTAATTACACGAGTTGTGTATCAGGGTTAACTCTCTCAATTTTTTTATTCCCTGTCAGCTCTGTTGTTCTTATGTGGCTGTCTCCTTTATCTCTGTTTCTCATCTCTTTTTTTCCTCACTTTCTTTCGTCTCTCTCTTATCCCATGTGTGTTTGTCACCTCTTTATTTGTTGCTTGTTGTCTGATTGATTGTTTACTGGCCCAGGCTGCGCGGCGTTACTGTCCCCATCATGTAGGTCATTACCTGGGTATGGACGTTCACGACACTCCTGAGCTGTCTCGCTCTCAGCCCCTGCAGGCCGGCATGGCCATCACCATCGAGCCCGGTGAGAGACACTCACATTGCTCCTCATCTACACATTTTAATCTAAACACTGGGGTCAACAGTCCAGAGTAATGGAGAGTGTGGGAAAGAGGTGAAGAA
>CM074973.1:908331-926319 GCA_037577455.1 Pangasius macronema
GACCCCTGAAGGGAAAAGCCGAAAGAAGAAGAAGACTGAAATCAGTGACCTATGTTCATTTCCTTCAGAACTTCCTGTGTCTAATTTGATAGATTTCATGTCATTTCATTGGAGCAGTTAATAAAAATGTGTGGATTAATATTAACGTGTTCTTGATGTGATCCAGCGAGAAGTTGGTGCAGGCTGTAATCAGTGATTGCTGTTTGCTTATTAGCCAACAAACAAATGACTTATTTTTATTATTATTATTATTATTGTTTCACTGTCTCTGTCGGCAGGTCTGTACTTCAGTGAGGATGACGAGTCGTGTCCGCAGCACTTCCGTGGTCTCGGTGTGCGCATAGAAGACGACGTGGTGATCCAAGAACATGGCGGTCCCTTGATCCTGTCTGCACACACTCCAAAATCTGTGTGTGATGTAGAAAGGGCCTGTGCACATTCAGAGGGATGAAGGACTGCTCCTGGTTCTGCATCTCTACTCACCTTTATGTGTTTAGTACTCTTCATGAAGTACCCTTGTGTCAGGAAGCTACAAGAGTGAGGAAGTGGCGATTAGGACACAGCCGGGCGCTGGAGACATGCCGTAACTCACTCAGTGACAGTGTGCACCATGAGAGGGTGTGTGTGTGTGTGTGTGTGTGTGTGTGTGTGTAAAAATATTAATGTGAATTCCCTCGTCTGGTTGCATTCTTTTCTGGAAGTGTTTTTTCCAGTCACATTAAAATTGTAATTTTAAGAAAAGCCATGTTTACCGGTTTCCGTATTAATGCTTTAATTAAAATTAAAGCATGAGCGATGACGCCTCACTGAAGGCGACATCAGTAATAAAATGTTAGAAAACTCACATGCATACACATAAATTCTCACAGGAAGCCTGAACATCCACAGGACTATGTGAATTAATTTATAGGGCACAACAATTATGAAGTTGGGAATATAAAGCCAGGCTTTATACCTGTACTTGTTATTATATGTCTTATGATTATCAGAGCCTCCTGTGAGGACAGGACAGAGACAAAGTGATGGAACCCAAGTTCTATAAATATATGTGATTTAATTTTCTTCTTCCTGGTGGATATCAAGCTACTAGATCACAGATATGACTGAAATGATCAGAGTTCATGAAAACGGATAGTGAAATTTTCTCAGGGCCAGATTTCTCAGATGGCAATAAAGAACACATTTATCACTGATTAAATGTCCACTCATTCCCAATCCTGCTGCTTTATATTACATTTTACACTTTTTACTGTGTTTCCTGCTGAACACACTTTTATTTAACAGCTCATTAACGCAGCATATCTGAGGTACAGTAGGCCTTGCTGTGCTTTTACTCTGAACTTGTCACGTCTGATTTCTGATCTAAGTGCGTTCTACACAGGGGGAAAAACATGATATAGCAAATTTACTGGCATGTCTCAATATTTTCATCAACATTAACCATTTATTTATCCTCTGACACACTAAATACCCCCAAAACCCCACAGTCTTTTAATATCGCGACTTCACCCTCATGTCATTGCCTAGTAATGAAGGCACAAATCACCTGAATGAATAAAAAAACCATCATTCTTCAGAATTAAAATTGATCAAAAAGACCAAACGAGGCTGAGGTTCTCCAGCTGGGGTCTGAGACACATTTTTCAGTCAGTTTATAAGTTAAAATGTATATTCAGATGCAAGATAATGGATGCTTTTATTCATAAGTATTTGATTTGCTTCTGAAACGGTATTATTACGTAATATATTATTTTTCCTGTATTTTGACGTAGAAGGAAAAGGGAGAAGACGTTTAGAGAGGGGGAAAGGCTGTATTTTAAGGGATAATTAAAGAAATTTTTTGAAGAGATTTCAAGCCATTAAACTACCAACATGGACCATTTTAATCAAGTGTGAAGTGAACCGTACATGTGTCCAGTGTCAGGGCAGTTCAGCTAACATTGTCGCCTTCTGAATTTTTATAAAATATGATTATAATATTGTAAAACTTGAAGGAAAAAACGAGGAATTATCGTTGATTTATTGGAAGTATCATGATATGTGTCGATGAAATCAGTGTTCCTCTGAGAGAGATGGTCTTGTTTGTGATTTCTGCTCAGAAAAACACACACAAAAAATAAAACTGATTCAAAATCCAAAAAGATCAATCAGGGAGCTTTCAGATCCGAAATAATCCGGGAAAAGCCGAGCACCGACACCGGATCCCTCTCTTTACCCCCTCCTTTTCCCCTGTAATGTACCTCCAAACCCTCCCTCTTTCCCTTCAGTGCCAAAAGGAGGAGAAACAACAAGCCGCCATTTTGTTTTGTGCGGCCAGAGGAGCGGAGGAGGCACGAGAGGCAGACCGAAGAGAGCCGCTCCAAGCCCGGCCACGGCGCGCACCGAGACCCGCTGTCTTCTCAAAGAGCAGGAGAGAGAGGAAAGGAGGAAAAGAAAGAGGAAAAAAACCGAAAGGTGGAGATAAAAAATAGAAAAATTCACTCGGTGAAAATCTGAAGAAGAGGCGGAAGGGGATTTAAAAAAAAAAAAACGCGAGGAAAAAAAAACCCTGCCGAAGGGACAAGAGACGGAGAGAAAGAGGAAGGAGGAGAGAAATTAGTGTATTGTTTTCTTTTACACTTTTTTTTCGTCGGCGAGGACGGAATGGATGGACTGCTTGCGAAATGAAAAGACGGAGGACGGCGTAAAAGTGAAGGACGTCCACAACAAAGTGAAGAAAAGAAGCGAGAAGAAGTGAGAGAAAGAGAGAAAGAAGGGAGAAATGAAGGCGCAGGGGGTCACGGCACCAGAAAAGCCTGGGGCGCATTCAGCAGAACCCCGAAGTGCATCTCCCATCTGATCTAAAAGCTTCAGCATTAATGCAGCTGCATTCCCTCTGCTTCATCCCAGTCGATGTGGTTTTCTCCTTCACCTGACTGCTCGCCCATTTCTTCCCCATTTCTTCTACTTGCAAGCTTGACTAGAGTTGGTTTGAACCACAAAGTGAGCAGATCCATCCAGCACTGCCACACTTCTCCACTGTCCACCAATAACACTATTGCAAAAAAAAAAAAAAAAAAATCAGACTCCTTATCAAACTAAATGAATAATTGGACTAAGAGTTTTTGTTTTTCTCCTCGTACTGAGCCATCAGGTCCTGAACTGCAACCAATTTCTTTGCATGCATGAGCATTGGACGTTGTCGTGCATGCAGGAGGACATTTCTTCTGAGCTGATTTAGCTGTAGATCCATGCATACATGTGTGAGAGATGCAGCCCTGCAAGATCTGCTCCATCCCATCACAAAAACACTAAAGTGCATTCAGGAACACGAGTGTTCATGGAGTTGGTGGTGCATCTGGACGGTTCTTCAGCACTTCAGCGGTATTGCGTGTCATTTGGTTTGTTTTATTAGTCCTGCAGAAGCACAGATGACTTTATCTGGACTGAGTTATGGCCAAGTTTCTTTGAACAGTGTTTTGTGTGAAATGTAACTTGTGTCCATTTGAACGTATCAGAGTTGCTGTATCGATGAGGCGAGATTTGAGGACGTCCCGGACGACTTCTGGAATCGAACGAATAATTGGACGGATAAGCTGGAGACAGATGGCACTGACTGCCATGGAGCATTTCAGGATTGTGGACGTTTTCAGGACCACTGCATGAAGCGAATTTCATGACGCAGACACCGAATTCTGTTTGGCTTCTGACTGCATTGAGTTTCCCATCAGTCCCCAGGTTGATTGGCGTCTCAACAAAGCTCCAGCATCCAAAACACTATGATAATCCAAGGAGGAACAAAATCATGCCAGTTTCTCTAAAATTGATCTAAATCAGTGAAATAATCCTGAAGGAAATTGGAATTATAGTAGCGGAACTTTCAGATTTAACCTTTCCTCCAGAGTTAAGAAATTCCTAGAATATTTACGCACTCAGACGAGGGAATTTTCCTATCCTGTGCGGATATATATATGCTTTAATACAGAACCGGTGGAGAAATATGGCCGATAATGTTTTGGACTCGGGGCCGTCTTCAGCCAAAAGGCCTAAATTGTCCTCGCCCGCTCTCTCTGGTTCTGCGAGCGATGCAAATGGTATAGTAAAGTTTACTTTAATTCTCTTCCGGCCGTAGCTAAATCTCAGCTATCCACTAATCGCGATTTGTGCATACACCTTTTTTTATGTTACGTAGAATTTCATTCCCCTGGTGGTGTGGCATTTTATATATTTCCTTCATTTTTGCTGAATTGAGATGGTGGTTGTTGTTGTTGTTTTGTTTGTTTGTTTTTTGTAAATAAGCTACCTAATTGCTGTCGCATTTTTTAAGTTGTCCAGGTCACTCCGCCCATTTAAGCCCAGCCTCCCAAATTTTAAAGATGATGATATATTGAAACGCTGCACATAATCTGGATGATGACATAATTCCACTTTTAAAATCAAAATTTAAAGACTTTTACAAAAGTGTAACTTGCAGCGTTATCTGCAGGTGGCTGAAGAATTCCGTGTTTGGGTTTTAATAATTTGTACGATTGCAACAAATTACCGCAAAAACCAAAGCTCTTTACTTGAATTCAGACAGAAATTATCACGTCTGACACACAATTTGCACGTAAATTGTGCAGATGTCTCCGACGAGAATGACTAAACGATTATTTTTGTAGTAATGTTGCCCAATTTCTCAGGAACGTTTGTGTCGTTCTGAATAAAGGTTCCCGTTTCAGCTCATTTTTATCTATTGTTACTCTGGACCATGTGCTTTTTATTAGCACGTCCATTTATTCAGTGGTGTGGACGAGGGGTGACGTTATTCCAGTTAAGAGGACATTGCCTAAGTAGTCTTTACCTTAAGGACAGCTGTCTTAAGGTCCCTTATTTTTTGGCCAAAATGGAAAAGATGCCACCTTGATGCCTGTATTAGGGGAGGACAGTGCCACAAAAATCACAACACATTTTCACATTACAAGATATCTCATGATATTTACATTTGTTAAAAGGGGCTGTAGTGCTGCGATCCACATCTGTTTAAATATCTTTTAATTTATAATCTACAAAATTCTGTTTTATGTCATGGTACCGGCGATATCTCAGAATTGTATATTGTGGTGAAATTTGATCAGAATATTGAGATGTTGTTATTGTTATATCGCCCAGCACACAATTATTGTGCATGTTGAATATGTGGTATAAGACGTTAATGTTTATTATCCCATGTGTATTGCAGGCCAAGAAGGTAAGTTATAAATAATTCAAATTAATGGTTTGAATATGAAGTTTTGTACTGTCTTTATATATATATATATATATATATATATATATACACACACACACATACACACACACAGATTAAATATCCTGCACAATATTTAAAGTTTATTCCTTAATTCTCTTCCTCAGACTTCAGTTCCCTCTTCGACCTGGAGCATGACCTCCCTGATGAGCTCATCAGTTCACCTGACTTGGCGTTGCCCAACGGAGGGGTCGAGGTGTGCCAGCCTTCCTCCCTCGGCCCGATTCAGGACACGGCCGCCAAACACAAGCAGCTGTCCGAGCTCCTCTGCTCCGCCTCGCAGCAGCAGCAGCAGCAGGCAGGTATGATGGCGCCGGCCGGCTTTAACAGGCCAATGATGGCGGTGCAGAAAGGAAACGGGCAGACGCAGGGCATTATGGGAGGCCAAACCATGAACGGGGTACCCAGGATGGGTTATGTCAACGCTAACGCTGGCATGAACATGGCCGACCCTCTGCAGCAGCAGCAGCAGCTCAGAGCGCAGCAACCTGGAGCCGTTAATAAGGTAAAGTGCAGTAACACTCCTGCTAATAATAAATATCGTCAGGGTCCAAGCACTTTTTAGATTTCTCTCTTAATAATAATTACAGTGAGGATAAATATAGCTGCAAGCAGTCATCGGGGTCCAAGCACTTTCTTGGTTCTTGGTTTATTACTTAATACTAATAATTAATAATAACAATAACAATATAGCTTATATATAGATGTATTCAACATAATGGGATGAATATATCTTTAAGATTTGGTCCCGATAAGGCAGTTGGTTTTCTTTTGTTTTGTTTTGTTTTATTGGGCTAATAAACATTACTGTATCTGAAATCATTTCACAACATTATCATTTCCCTCTTCTTAAACTCAACATGGCATATTCTGATTTTAGTAAGGTTTTTTTTTAAAAATTTTTTATATATATAACCTTTTGTGTTTTTGCTCATTATCATATTCATATTTTAGCAAAGGATCAGGATTAATAAATATAAAAACCCAATCAAAAATACTAATATTGTGCTAGTAGGTCTTTTATATGCTTTTATCAAAACAATTTTATGTTTTTATTAAAAATGTCTATTCATTTCTTCGAATTTTACATTCTGTCCAAATTCAGTCTCTCGACTGGAAGTCGGAATGTTTTTAATAAACTCTGAGCCTCAAAACCGAAAAAAAACGATGACGAAATTTTAGTCATGGCGTGTCTTTCTTTCGTAATTTCTCAGCATATCTCAGGGAAACGTTTATCCCCAATGAATTTGCCTCGTTTCTGCTTCAGCTAACTTGTAATCTGAATTTATTTTCTGGTTGCCTAGCAACCGTGTTATCGGGACTTTAATCAGCTGAGCGGTGAGCGTATGATGTGTTTGCGATGTCAAAAACACAAAATCCCACGATGCCTTTTAATGCATTAACAGTGTGATTTAATCCTAATAATATGGATAATGACTTTCTTTTAATTTCTAGTTCTATATAGTATATTTTGTTGTCATTGTAAATAATATATTTCTATTGATATACAACTTGTCCCGTTGTTACTTTTGAGTATTAAATCGATCTCTCTCTCTTTCTCTCTCTCTCTCTCTCTCTCTCTCTCAGATGAACATGATGGCCGGTGCTGGCTCCGCCCCGTTCATGCCTCCTTACTCCCATAGCGGCGCTCAGTCATCTCTTGCCCCGTCCCTCCAGAATAAAGCGTCTCAGAACCTCTCTCAGTTCAGCGTGGACCAGAAAGCCCAGCCTGGTCAGAGTGTCCCCGGCCTGGTGAGCTGCATCACGGGAAATGAAGTGTTTACTCTCGCATGTGTACTAGGGGCGTGATTATATAGTAAAATGTGAACTAGTCATGTGGTATACGCAGATGAATCACTCGTCTCCTAGCTAGCAGGCGTATTTCTGTTCGTACCTTGACCAGATGTTGGGTCAGAATTATCTCGCTGGTGTAATTAACGTGTATGTGCAGTGGAAATTAAAACACACCCCTGTTAAAATCGCAGGTTTTTGTGATTTAAAAAAGCTAAATCAAGATAAATCGTGTCAGATAGTTTTTCTCCTTTAATGTGCAACCAGTAATATAGTCCAATATGGTTCAGTATAGCAGCTGAACTTTTTTTTTTTTTTTTTTTTTTTTTTGGTAAAACTTACAATCACCTGGTTGCATAAGTGTGCACACCCCTTAACTAATACTTTTTATGCTCCAGTTGAGCACTCAGTGTTTTTGGGGAAGAGTCTACCAACTTATCACGTGTTCATTTGGCCATTTTGGGTTGTGTTCCTGGTGCCTTGGAATCGGTAATGTGCAAGTTATCATAAAAGTGTGTCAGAGCACACAAAGCTCATAAAAAGCTACGTTAAGCTCACTACGGTTTACGGTTTTACGGTTACAGGCCTGAGTGGCTGCTGGTTCTGTTCCACTGTCAAACATCCAGGCATCATTTCAGACTGAAACTGCAGCACAGCGACAACAGCGAGTAGCTTAGCAATAATCTAACGTTAGTGATGACTCTAATGGTGATGATTAGCTTCTCAAAACAGCGAGTGCCGTGTCTGTGTATGAACTGATCTAAAGCCAGTCCTGCTATAAACCTGTTTAACAGGAGAGAAGGGGAACTTCACCCTGCTCACAGTGAGAGCGGCCATGTTGGTCTGACGTCACTCCATAAACGGGAAGGAAGTGGTAGTTGAGGAGAATACCCCGAGTTGAGGGTCATTTTCAGTGTAATTCCCCACTTGTTGGTGGGAATTACAAGTCGCAACTTTGCCTCAGATGCAGAAATGCTCCAGATGTATCAGATTGCGAGTGGATCTCCTGCACACAGCCCTCTTCAGGTCATTCCACAGGTTTTTGAAATTATTTGGATCATTCCTTTGGTGACTTGGATTTGAGCTTTGGTTGATATCGTGCTGAAAGATGAAATCTTTCTTCATCGTCAGCCATCTAACAGAGTCCTGCAGCTTTTGTGCCAAAATAGATATTTATAGGCATTTTTGAGCTATCCATAATTCTCTCTATCTTGGCTTAAGCCTCAGTCCTAGCTGAAGACGAGCAGCCCCATAGCATGATGCTGCCACCACCATGCTTCACCGGGGGTATGGTGTTGTTCGGGTGATCAGCTGTCTTGTTTTGGGCCAAACATCTTTTAGAATAATGCCTAAAATGTTCTACCGTAGTTTCATCAAATCATAACAAATTTTGCCACGTGGTTTGTGGCAATTTATTTGGGCTTGGATTTTTTTTTTTGGTGAGAAAGGTCTTCGATCTATCCACCCTACCCCATAGCTCACACAACTGAGAGATTGTTGTCACATGCAGGAAGTGATCAGTACTTGCCAGATGTTCCTGCAGCTGCTTTAATGTTGCTGTAGGTCTCTTGGCAGCCTCCCTGGTATGTCTTATCCTTATTCTTTCGCATATTTCGGAGGGATGTCCTGTTCTTTTTGATTTCACTGTGGTGCTTCATTTTCTCAGCTTGTTGATGATGGCCTTCACGGTGTTCCATGGCACATCTAAAGTCTTAGAAATTCTTTTATACCCCTCTCCTGATCGATATCTTTCGACAGTGAGATCTGCTGCATGCTTTCTAAGCTCTTTGGCTTCAGCAGTCGGATTAAACCAAGAAGATGTGAAGAAAATCATGCAGACACAGCTGGTCTTTATTTGGGGTTAATCAGAGCGACTTTATCGACGACAGCTGTACGACGATTACTTTCGAACATGAGTCTGATTGTAATTGGTTGATTCTGAGCACAGTCACATGACCCATTATAAAAGCATGTGCCCACTTATGCAACCTTGTTATTGTACATTTTTCTTTTTCTTTTTGTTTCTAAATGTTTGTTTGTTTTTCACTTGAAAGTTGTTGGTTGCTATTTCACATTGAAGGAGGAGAAAGATCTGTCATTATTTACCCTTGATTTAATTTTTTACATCACAAAACCCTGCAGTTTTAACCGGGGTGTGTAGACTTTTTATCTCCACTGTAACTAGCTTATGCTACTGAGTACACCGTTTCGTTTTGTTCATTAGCTAGTTAGGGATATAGGACCTAGTGTGCGATAGTGAGTAAAGAGATGTTTACTGTGTGTGTGTGTGTGTGTGTGTGTGTGTGTGTGTGTGCGCACGCGTGCGTGCGCGTGCATGTGCAGGCGGTGGCGCCCCCTGTGGCCGACCCTGAGAAGAGGAAGTTGATCCAGCAGCAGCTCGTTCTCCTGCTTCACGCTCATAAGTGTCAGCGTCGGGAGCAGAGTAACGGAGAGCTGTCTCACTGCAGCCTGCCTCACTGCAGGACCATGAAGAACGTCCTCAATCACATGACCCACTGTCAGGCCGGGAAAACCTGCCAGGGTCTGTCTCTCTACCTGTCTCACTCTCTGTTCTCAGTGACATGACCCACTATTGATCTGTCTGTCACCCTGCCTGTCTGAGTCATTCTGTCTTCTTGTCTGTAGACCTGTCCATCGACTTGTCTGTCTCTCATCTCATCTGTCTGTATACCTGTGTGTCTGTCTCTAGACCTGTCTGTCTGTTTCTCTCTAGACCTGTCTGTCTGTCTCTAGACCTGTCTTTGCGTCTGTCTGTCTCTCTAGACCTGTCTGTCTGTCTGTCTCTAGACCTGTCTGTGCGTCTGTCTGTCTCTCTAGACGTGTCTGTCTGTCTCTCTAGACGTGTCTGTCTGTCTCTCTAGACGTGTCTGTCTGTCTCTCTAGACCTGTCTGTCTGTCTCTCTAGATCTGTCCGTGCGTCTGTCTGTCTCTAGCCGTGTCTGTCTTTCTGTCTCTAGCCGTGTCTGTCTTTCTGTCTCTAGACGTGTCTGTCCGTCTCTCTAGACCCGTCTGTCTGTCTCTAGACCTGTCTGTCTGTCTGTTTCTAGACGTGTCTGTCTCTAGACGTGTCTCTCTGTCTGTCTCTAGTCGCGTCTGTCTGTCTTTCTGTCTCTAGACGTGTCTTTCTGCCTGTCTCTAGACCTGTCTGTCTGTCTGTCTCTAGACCTGTCTGTCTGTCTCTAGACCCGTCTGTCTGTCCGTCTGTCTGTCCGTCTGTCTGCCTCTAGACCCGTCTGTCTGCCTCTAGACCCGTCTGTCTGCCTCTAGACCCGTCTGTCTGTCACACTGCATGTCTGCATCTCTGTCTTGCTCTCTCACTGTCTCTTACTCTTTCTTTCAGTCTCTCTCTGTCTCTCAGTCTCGCTCTGTCTGTCAGACTCTCTTTCTCACTCTCTCTATCTGTCTGTCTTTCTCCACCTGTTCCACTCTGTCATTCTCTCGTTTTCTCTATCACTCAACAAAAAAGTAATAACAGTGATGATATTTTTAAAATAAATGATTAAAGTACATGTATATACCCATTATACACACACTTATGCAGATACCTTTATACACACAGTATATTAGAATTCTCATTTTCATCTTTAGGTGATATGTGTATTAAAAAGTATTCTCTCTGTCTGCCTCTTTCTCTTCGCTCTGTCTCTCTTTCTGTTCCTCTCTTTCTGTTCCTCTCTTTCTGTTTTGCTCTTTGTCTCTCTCTCTCTCGCTCTCTCTCTCTTGCTCTCTCTGTCTCGCTCTCTCTGTCTCTCTCTCTGTCTCACTCTCTGTTTCCCCCCTCTCTCTTTCACTTTTGCTCTTTTTGTCTGTCTGTCTTGTCTGTCTCTCTCTCTGCAGTGGCTCACTGTGCGTCGTCGAGGCAGATCATCTCTCATTGGAAGAACTGCACACGGCACGACTGTCCCGTCTGTCTGCCTCTGAAAAACGCAGGAGACAAGAGGAACCAGCAATGTGTGTACACACACTCACACACACACACACTCAAGTTTTTCATTAATGGAATGAGAGCATGTTAAATCTGTGATTCTCTTCCTGCAGCTCTGTTAGGTGGAGCCAGTGTGGCAGTGGGCGGGTCTGTGAGTGGCTCCGCCCCCTGTGCCCCTCCTTCAGGACCCAATCTGAACTCGGCGGGTCAGATTGACCCGAGCTCCATCGAGAGAGCATACGCCGCGCTTGGGCTGAGCTACACGGGCCAGACGGGCCAGATCACACCATCTACTGCCACGGGTGCGTGTGTGTATGTGTGCGTGCGTGTGTGTGTGTGTGTGTGTGTGTTTAGCTACAATGAAAGATCCACATCTGTATGTTTAATGTCCCATGTTCTACTTTTACTCACCTTTCAAAAAGCAGGTTTGCTAAACTTTGAGGGTTAAAAAAAAAGAACAGGGAGTAAAAGCCAAATAAGGAAAGTGGAAGATGTAAAGGATCTGATGACTGTGAGAATCCATAAGAATTATTATTATTATTATTATTATTATTATTATTATTATTATATGAAAGCATCATGCTGCTTGTTGTAGCCATTAGGGGGCAGTAGAGATCTGTCACTGTGCTGTTTATTCCTTTTTGTGTCATTTTCACCAAATACTGAGCTGCTGTTTCTGTCTCTGTCTCTCTCCCTCTCTCTCTGTCTCTCTCCCTCTCTTTCTCTCTCTGTCTCTGTCCGTATAGTAGTGAGAATAGTAGAGTAGGTTAGTATAGTAGTGAGATTAGTAGAGTAGTGACAATAGCAGTGAGGTTAGTATAGTAGCATGAATAGTATAGTAGGTTAGTATAGTAGTGAGGTTAGTATAGTAGTGAGAATAGTATAGTAGTGAGGTTAGTAGAGTAGTGAGAATAGTATAGTAGGTTAGTAGAGTAGTGAGAATAGTATAGTAGGTTAGTAGAGTAGTGAGGTTAGTAGAGTAGTGAGAATAGTATAGTAGGATAGTAGTGTAGTGAGGTTAGTAGAGTAGTGAGAATAGTATAGTAGGTTAGTAGAGTAGTGAGAATAGTAGAGTAGGTTAGTAGAGTAGTGAGGTTAGTAGAGTAATGAGAATAGTGGAGTAGGTTAGTAGAGTAGTGAGGTTGGTAGAGTAGTGAGAATAGTATAGTAGGTTGGTAGAGTAGTGAGAATAGTATAGTAGAGTAGTGAGAATAGTAGAGTAGTGAGAATAGTATAGTAGGTTAGTAGAATAGCGAGAATAGTAGGTTATTAGAGTAGTGAGGTTAGTAGAGTAGTGAGAATAGTAGAATAGGTTAGCATAGTAGTGAGGTTAGTATTATAAAGAGACTAGTAAAATAGGTTAGTATAGTAGAGAGTATAGTAGAGTAGGTTAGTATAGTAGTGATGTTAGTGAGAATAGTAGAGTAGGTTAGTATTATAGAGAGACTAGTAGAGTAGGTTACTACAGTAGAGAGAATAGTAGAGTAGGCTAGTATAGTAGAGTAGGTTAGTAGTGTAGTGAGAATAGTAGATTAGGTTAGTATAGTAGTGAGGTTAGTAGAGTAGGTTAGTGTAGTAGTGAGGTTAGAGTAGTGAGAATAGTTTAGTAGAGTAGAGAGCTTAGCATAGTAGTGAGGTTAGTAAAGTAGTGAGAATAGTAGAGTAGATTAGTAGAGTAGTGAGATTAGTAGAGTAGCGAGAATAGTAGAGTAGGTTAGTATAGTAGTGAGGTTAGTAGAGTAGTGAGAATAGTATAGTAGGTTAGTATAGTAGTGAGAATAGTAGATTAGTATAGTAGTGAGAATAGTAGAATAGATTAGTAGAGTAGTGAGATTAGTAGAGTAGCGAGAATAGTAGAGTAGGTTAGTATAGTAGTGAGGTTAGTAGAGTAGTGAGAATAGTATAGTAGGTTAGTATAGTAGTGAGAATAGTAGATTAGTATAGTAGTGAGAATAGTAGAGGAGGTTAGTAGAGTAGTGAGAATAGTAGAGTAGGTTATCATAGTAATGAGGTTAGTATTATAAAGAGACTAGTAAAGTAGTTTACTATAGTAGAAAGTATAGTAGAGTAGGTTAGTATAGTAGTGATGTTAGTAGAGTAGTGAGAATAGTAGAGTAGGTTAGTATTCTAGAGAGACTAGTAGAGTAGGGTACTACAGTAGTGAGAATAGTTGATTAGGTTAGTAGAGTAGTGAGAATAGTAGATTAGTAGAGTAGTGAGGTTAGTAAAGTAGTGAGAATAGTAGAGTAGCTTAGTATAGTAGTGGGGTTTGTGTAGTAGTGAGGTTAGTATAGTAGTGAGGTTTGTGTAGTAGTGAGAATAGTTTAGTAGGTTAGTATAGTAGTGAGGTTTGTGTAGTAGTGAGAATAGTAGAGTAGGTTAGTATCGTAGTGAGAATAGTAGAGTAGTGACATTAGTAGAGTAGGTTAGTATAGCAATGAGAATAGTAGAGTATTGAGAATAGTAGTGAGGTTAGTATAGTAGTGAGGTTAGTGTAGTAGGTTAGTAGAGTAGTGAGAATAGTATAGTAGGTTAGTAGAGTAGTGAGGTTTGTGTAGTAGAGAGAATACTTTAGTAGGTTAGTATAGTAGTGAGGTTAGTATAGTAGTGAGAATAGTATAGTAGGTTAGTAGCGTAGTGAGAATAGTATAGTAGGTTAGTATAGTAGTGAGAATAGTATAGTAGGTTAGTATAGTAGTGAGATTAGTATACTAGTGAGAATAGTACAGTAGGTTAGTATAATTGTGAGGTTTGTATAGTGAGAATAGTATAGTAGGTTTCTATAGTAGTGAGGTTTGTGTAGTAGTGAGAATAGTTTAGTAGGTTAGTAGAGTAGTGAGGTTAGTATAGTGGTGAGAATAGTATAGTAGTGAGGTTTTATAGTGGGAATAGTGTAGTAGTGAGGTTACTATAGTAGTGAGAATAGTATAGTAGGTTAGTATAGTAGTGAGGTTTGTGCAGTAGTAAGAATAGTATAGTAGGTTAGTATAGTAGTGAGGTTAGTATAGTAGTGAGTTTTGTGCAGTAGTGAGAATAGTATAGTAGGTTAGTATAGTAGTGAGGTTAGTATAGTAGATTAGTATAGTAGTGAGTTTTGTGCAGTAGTGAGAATAGTATAGTAGTGAGGTTAGTATAGTAGTGAGGTTTGTGTATTAGTGAGAATAGTTTACTAGGTTAGTAGAGTAGTGAGAATAGTATAGTAGGTTAGTAGAGTAGTGAGAATAGTATAGTATGTTATCATAGTAGTGAGGTTAGTATAGTAGTGAGAATAGTATAGTAGGTTAGTATAGCAGTGAGGTTTGTGCAGTAGTGAGAATAGTTTAGTAGGTTAGTATAGTAGAGAGGTTAGTATAGTAGTGAGAATAGTATAGTAGGTTAGTATAGTAGTGAGAATAGTATAGTAGGTTAGTGTAGTAGAGAGGTTAGTACAGTAGTGAGAATAGTATAGTAGGTTAGTATAGTAGTGAGAATAGTATGGGTAGTGAGATTAGTATAGTAGAGAGATTAGCATAGTAGTGAGGTTACTCGATGCTGGAGGAAATGATTGATCACATGATCAGTTTGTTCCTTGCTAACCTGAATGTAAGGTGACTTTATCTCTCTCTTTGTCTCTGTGCAGGTGTTAATCAGGTTGGTGTTAATGGCAGTGTTGGTGTACAGGCCCAAACCCAGCAACCCAACCACCTACCAGATGCTCTGTTACACCGGAACATCAACACACACAGGTACACAGCACTGCAACTGCTCACAGTCAGACTAGCTTATAGTCCAGAAAATACGGTAACATCACAAACATCTCTCTCTCTCTCTCTTTCTCTCTCTCTCTCTCTCTCTCTCTTTCAGTCTGTTGAGTGATGGAGGAGGGGCGGGGCCTATGAGTTCTGTTCCTATAGCCACACCCCCTTCTGCAGGAATGAGGAAGAGCTGGCATGAGGACATCACTCAGGACCTGCGCAACCACCTCGTTCACAAACTGTAAGTCTCACACACACACGCACACAGACACACGAAGTTGGATGAGTCTTTTAAATTAAATCATATCTGAGGAACCCGACTCTGTGTGTGTGTGTGTGTGTGTGTGTGTGTGTAGTGTCCAGGCCATCTTCCCCACCCCGGACCCTGCGGCTCTGAAGGACAGGAGGATGGAGAACCTGGTGGCGTACGCACGCAAGGTGGAGGGAGACATGTACGAGTCTGCCAACAGCAGGGTGAGAACACACACACACACACACACACACACACACACACACACACGTACACGAAAGCACTGAGCATGTGCCACTGCAGTGATGCACTCTTAAGGGTGACTTATTCCCTCTTTGTCTTAAATTAAGATGTGTTAAGTAGCTTTCAGGTTTGCAGCCAAGCCCCAGCGAGCAGCTTTCTCACAACCGTACAACTACACACACAACCACAGAAACACCTAATTTGCTATTCAAATTGTTAAGGCTCTCTTAAATAATGGAATGGTGTAAAATATGGACCTGAGTGGAGAGAAAAAGGATGATTCAAGTCCTACTGAAGCATCCTGATGTTCAAGAGAAACCCACACGACGGAGAAATGATCGTCCAGCACTTTAGCGAGGTTTAGTGCCTTAGAAGAGGAGTGATCAGAGACGAGGAGGTCACAGCTGTGGGGTTTAGCTCTGTGTGTTGCTACGGCTGGCATACGGCATGGCGTAATACAGTTAACATCCACTTCTCTCTCTCTCTCTCTCTCTCTCTCTCTCTCTGTTTCTCTTTTCCTCTGTTCTCTCTATCTGTTGCTCTTTCTCCCTGTCTGTCTGCATCTCTCTCTCTCTCCCCTTTCTCTCTGTCTCCCTCTTTCTGTTTCTCTTTCTCTCTATTGTCTCTGTTTCTGTCTCTCCCCTTTCTTTCTGTCTGACTCTCTCCTTTCCACCCATTTCTTTCTCTCTCCCCCTCCCTCCCTTCCTCCTTTCTGTCTGTCTCTCTCTTTTTCTGTTTATCTGTCTTTTTCTCTGTTTCTCACTCTTTCACGCCCTTTCTAACTCTCTTTCTGTCTCTCTGTCTGTCTCTTTCTCTCTCTTTTTCTATCTCTCTCTCTCTCTCTCTCTCTCTCTCTCTCTCTCTCTCCCTCAGGCTGAATATTATCACCTGCTTGCGGAGAAGATCTATAAGATCCAGAAGGAGTTGGAGGAGAAGAGGAAAACTCGACTGCAGAAACAGAGTACACACACAGAGAGTAAGTACACACATACACACACACACACACACACACACACACACACACACACACACACACACACAAACAGAGTAAGTACACACACACACACACAATGAAATGAGTGAGTGATGTTGATAATCTTCTCTCTCTGTCAGATGGTCCTCTGGCAGATCCGTCTCTTCTTCGTCCCACTGGACCGAACCAGATGGTCAACAGAATGCCAAATCCTGCTGGTACACACACACACACACACACACACACACACACACACACACACACTACTGTATGCAACTCCGGAAGTGTCAGTAGTTACGGTTGCTATCAGACTCCAGCAGATGGCGCCATGCTAATTTCCCTAAAGCACCTCTCTGGGCTTGTTCATGTAAATTAGCAAATAAGTTTTTTTTTAAATGTTAATAATTAATTTTTAAATAATTAATTAGTGTTAATTGATTGTAGGAGCCTAAACCAAGAAATTAGAGGCGAACAAAAAAGAAGAAAAAGGAAAAAATGACTATGCTCTGTTTAAATTGTTATTTGCTGCTGCGATTGTATTCTTGTTCAGCATAAATATAGCTATGCGTCTGTAACCCCGCCCCCTTTTCCCACCTGCCCAGGTATGAATCAGTTCGGTCCGATGGGAGCACAGCCACAGCACATGAACCAGGTGACCTGATGTTTTTTTCTGATAGTGGGAAAATGGTAGTGTGATGATATAGTGGCATTAGAGCTGATACGATGTAATTAAAGCTGCTGTAAGCAAATTTTGTGAAAAGTTTTTCTGAGTGGATAAGATGGTCTCGACGTTTTAAATGCGTGAAACAGCATCTACTTTTTGAAGAGTAAACAAAGGTAAAAACAAAACAAAAATAAAAACATGTTGCTGCTGCAGTGTTTAAATCATGAAGCTGTAAGCAGATATAGTTTTACTGAAAACCGCCATGTTGGATTGTACCATTATCATACCATGACTTGATTCTGAAGTTAATTCTACACTGTGTGTGTTTATTAGCTGGGCATGCAGGGAGTACCTCGAATGACACAGCCCAACATGGCTCAGCTGCAAAACCAGTTCACCCAGAACCAGTTCCCGTTAGCCGGTTCTGGCCCGGTCCAGGTGAGAGCTCGCTTGTGCAGCATCACAGCATGTCTGTAACACTGCTGCATTGCGTCATTTGGCATGAAGTTGCGTCATGTGGCACGAGCAGATTCTGCATTGACGGTCCATGTTTGTGCTATTTAAAGCCGAAATTCACTCTACTCGAACCAAGTTTACGAGTCGTGAGGCAACGTAGGCGTTTCTCAATGTGACGAACGTATAAAAGTTTACATTTCAGCGGTCGATGTAATCTAAGTTACTATTTTTAATCCTCTCTCGTATTCAGATATCTACTCCACCATTGCTCAATAGTCCAGCTGTTCAGACTCCACCCACAAGTTCTACATCCAACCTTCCACCTGCTTCACAACGCCAGACTCCGCCCATCCACCAGACCACACCCTCACCAGCTGCGAGACTCACGCCCACCCCTCGTCAGACACCGCCCCCTTTGCCTGGCAATCAAACACCCCAGCCACATACGCCCAACTCTGCCATCATGGCCCCTCTCACCCCACAGCAGCAGCAGCACCTGGACAGAGCCAATCAGATGCAGATGCAGGGAGGCGGAGCCTCTGAAGTGTTGTCTGTGCCTTCCCAGGATGCTCTGGGGCCAAACACTCAGCCACAGTCTTCGGTGAGTTACACTGCTCTTTGGCTCAGTGTGTATCTCGAACACAGTTTTACCTGATTATTTCTGT
>CM074973.1:926426-946426 GCA_037577455.1 Pangasius macronema
ATCCGTGCGTATCCGACGGTTTCATTGGCTGATCCGTGCGTATCCGACGGTTTCATTGGCTGATCCGTGCGTATCCGACGGTTTCATTGACTGATCTGTGTACTATTTGCTATTTTAGCTTATTGCTTTGATCTCCGTATATGTCTGATGTAACCTTTTTTTTTTAGCTCATCTTTCTCTTTTACTCTTCTTCCTCTCTATCTTTCAATCGCTGTGTCTCTATATTTGTCTTTCTCTCTTTGCACATTTTTGCGTGTGCGTGTGCGACTTTTCCTCATCGGCTGATCTGTAACTGATCCTGTCCTTTTCCAGCCGTCTCAAAAGCCGTCCATGATGACGGACGGTCCGACGTTGACCCCGGCCTCAGCGGGCTCCGTGGACCCCGAGATGAACTCCGCCCCTGAAGCTGACCTAAAAATGGAGGTCAAAAAGGAGGAAGAAGAAGAAGAAGAGGAGGAGCAGACCCAGGAGGAAGAGGCAAAAATAAAGATGGAAGCTGTGCAGGAGGAGATGAAGACCGAGGAGAAGCCGGAGGTCAGAGAGACGTGATATTAGACGTAAATGCATCATGGTACGTATTTCCTGTGGTTAGTATGTAAACGCTCTCTTCCTATTGGTGGTGTAGATTAAGAAGGAGGAGCCAGAGCCTGACTCGTGTAAGGCGGAGCCGATGGAGGCGTCGACAGAGGAGGCGGCAGAAGACAAGAAGCCTGAGATAAAGTGTGAACCCAAAGAAGAAAAAGAGGGAAAAGAGGCGACAAATGACTCGTCCACCAATGCGGAGAGCAAGAAGAAGAGTAGGCACACACACACACACACACACACACACACACACACACACACACACACACACTCCTCACACACCACACTGCTCAAAGCATTTTTTTATTATTTCACATGACATACAGTTCTGTGCAAAAGTCTCAGGCACATGTACAGAAACGCTGTAGAGTAAAGACGCCTTCAGAAATAATGAAATTAAATGTTTCTGCATTAAACCCTATAAAGAGAGTTCATTCTGTTTTTATCTGAAAAGTGTCTCTTATGGAATCTGCTGCTTTTTTTACTGACACACAAACATTTTACTGTAACGCTTCATTCTGTGCCGGAAAACTAATGTCTGGAGTCTGAAATGTTTTTGTACTGAATCGATAATGTAGACGTCAGAAAATACACATCTAGACGTCATCTCTGAGCAATTTAGATTATAAATGTGTAAACTTATAATTTCATCCGTTATCAAAAAGTTCCCTTGACAAACAGCCAATAGGACTGAGCCAATCCCTCCTGCGGATAACAAAATCCAGCGTGCATCCCATAATTACTCAAGTCACTTCCTTTCTCTCTGTTTAGCCGAGCGAGAGCTTTAATCAGAGCCATTTCCAGGTATGAGCTGTCGTTTAGAGCCACCAGGGGGCGTCGCAAGAATGCGGGATTTTTAAAAATATATGTTGTAATAAATATCTTGTGGTTAAATGGTTGATAAGGTTGTTGCCACGGTGCAGGTTTCTCACGGAACCTCACTGTGGTCTGGATGTTGCTTAGCGCCCCCTAGGGGTTCAGAAACAGCCCCCGGATGTAACGGTGTATCTGTCTCTCTGCCTCAGTCTTTAAGCCGGAGGAGATGCGCGAGGTCCTCATGCCCACCCTGGAGGCGCTCTACAAGCAGGATCCCGAGTCTCTGCCCTTCCGCCAGCCGGTTGACCCGCAGCTCCTCGGCATCCCCGTACGTACAGCACCACCCCGCCGCGCCGCCGTCACGGCGACGACTCGCCCTCTGCTCTAACCCCCGTCTTGTTCCTCTCCTCCGCAGGACTACTTTGACATCGTGAAGAACCCGATGGACCTGTCCACCATAAAGCGGAAGCTGGACACGGGTCAGTACCAGGAGCCGTGGCAGTACGTGGACGACATCTGGCTGATGTTCAACAACGCCTGGCTCTACAACCGCAAGACCTCACGCGTGTACAAATACTGCTCCAAGCTGGCCGAGGTGTTCGAGCAGGAGATCGACCCCGTCATGGAGGGCCTCGGCTTCTGCTGCGGGAGGAAGGTGAGCGCGTCGGATCCAGCTAGCTGTTACCGGCTAACGCCAGCAGTGTCGTGTGCTGCAGTTATTATTATTTTTTAAAATAATTTATGGAGTGTTTTTTGGTAAATATGTGCAACATCTGTTTCATACAGAAGCTCATTTTCCATCAGGTAGAAAATAAAATAAAATTTCAAAAAAGTCAAAATCTAGTTGGAAAATTGTAAAAGTTCAGCATAAATAATTATTTTGCGATACTGAACAAGTCAAAATTATCAGTTAAGTCAGAAATTTTAAATGATAAATCAGAATTTTGAGAAGTTAAAAACAAAAACATTCTGCTGCTTCTTTTCTGCTCGGAGGAAACAGACCTCAGTGTGTTCGTTATTTAACATTAAAGCGCGTACACAGAGATTTGCGTTTATTTAAGGAAAAAAATCCTTGTTAGTGACATCAGCCTCCAGGCGCGTCTTTCCATCACACTGTAGAGTCGAGTCATTCATTCATTCATTCATTCAGTTATTCATTCATTCATTCAGTTATTCATTCAGTTATTCAGTTATTCATTCAGTTATTTATTTATTTGTTTGTTTGTTTGTTTGTTTGTTTGTTTGTTGTCTGGACGGTTCCTTCAGACTGTTAAACACCATTAATCTTGGTTTAATGAGAAATCTTTTATCAAGACCACTCTCTCTCTCTCTCTCTCTCTCTCTCTCACACTCTCACACTCACTTACTCTCTCACTTTCTCTCTCTATCTCTCTCTCTCTCTCTCACTTTCTGTCCATCTCTCTCTCACTTTCTGTCCATCTCTCACTTTCTGTCCATCTCTCTCTCACTTTTTGCACTCTCCATCTCTCTCACTTTCTCTCTATCTTTCCATCTCTCTCGTTTTCTCTCTCTCTCTCTCTCTCTCAATTTTGCTCTCTCCTTCTCTATCTCTTTCCACCTCTCTGGCGCTCTCTCTCTCTCTCTCTCTATCTCCCCCCATCTCTATCCATCTCTCAGCTGGAATTTTCTCCTCAAACTCTGTGCTGCTACGGGAAACAACTGTGCACAATCCCTCGAGACGCTGCCTACTTCAGCTACCAAAACAGGTCAGTCACACACACACACACACACACACACACACACACACTTTTTATTCACCTTCATTCTTCACGTGCCACAGCCTGACCGTTACTAGCATTCTGTCCTCGTCAGCCATTTTAAAGTAAAATGTGTGGTGATATCTGTTGTTAATAAAGTGAAGTGATTATTTCGAGTGTTTACATCATCACCTCCATGTTACGGCGAGTCTGTCACACAATGTGTGCGCGTGTGTGTGTTTGTGTGTGTGTGTGTGTGTGTGTGTGTGTGTGTTTTTAACACTTCTACAGTATCTGTAAATAAATACTGAGTTACTCTTACCACTCTCAAGTTGATTAGTTTCCTATAACAGCAGTGTTTTATTCCTCTTACACCACAGTAAATTACCAACCATTACAATTTTTTTATTCATTAAGCAACATGGCATACTTTTTATCCGTTTATAGTTACATTTAAAGTTGGTGAAACAAGTTAGTTCCTGTTGTCAGTTACGTTATAGCAGCTGTAAACCCTCATTCCCTCACCAGCCGCTCTTTATTCTCTCTCTTCAAGTTAATAAGACAAAAAAAACATAAACGCAGCTTTCCCTCTGACTGTTGCACAGCGCTGACACTGGAGACTCCTTCCATACATGTCATAAATAACATTTATTAATATTAATAACGTTTCCTTTCAGAAAATTTCATTTTTTTTATCCGTTGATGTGGAGCGTCGGCTGTGAATGAGCCGTTGCTATAGTAACATTGACGTATCAGAGCGAGTGCATTAATATAAACCTGCGCTACTGTCAGAGCCGCTGTTATAGAAAACTAATCAACACCTCCTGACCAATCAGAGTCCAGAACGCAGCAGTGCTGTGGTGTGAATAAAATTTAATTTCATTTGTATATAAAGTATCATTTCCTGTTTACGTTATTTATTCTTTGTCATGGATGTCCTTTCGCTCCTGTTTTCCTATTCGACTTAAAGATCAGACACTTTGAAAGAGAATCCTCAGTCTGTGCTGTGTGTGTGTGAGTGAGTGTGTGAGTGAGTGCGTGAGTGAGTGTGTGAGTGCGTGAGTGAGAGAGAGATGGTGTGTGTGTGATGGTGTGATGGTTGGCGTGTGTGTGTGATGGTTCGCCTGTGATGGTGTGATGGTTGGCCTGTGATGGTGTGATGGTTGGCGTGTGTGTGTGTGTGATGGTTGGCGTGTGTGTGTGATGGTTGGCGTGTGTGTGTGATGGTTGGCGTGTGTGTGATTGTGTGATGGTTGGTGTGTGATTGTATGATGGTGTGCGTGTGATGGCGTGTGTACACGTGTGTGTGTGTGTGTGTGTGTGTGTGTGTGTGTGTGTGTGTGTACGTGTGTGTGTGTGTGCGCGCGTGCATTTAACCCATGTTACAGATGAGGCTTCTCTTTAAAGCGCTCTGACAGGATGATGGTCTCAGGTGCACCAACACTGTTCCTCCGTATCCACCTGTTCATTTTTGCCCTCCACTGGCCTTATCGTTACACTCTGTGTGTGTGTGTGTGTGTGTGTGTGTGTGTGTGTGTGTGTGTGTGTGTGTGTGTGTGTGAGAGATGTTTAAGGGCTCGGTGGATAGGAGGTTGCTTTGCTTGGCTTCTTTAGCTTGGTTAGACAGTCGTGTTTGTCCTGAACGTATTGATTCATTTTCTCCACCTCTCTCTGTTCCACTTTTTTCCATTTCATTCTATTTTTTTTTGTTGTTTTTCACTCTTTTTTTTTTTTTTTTTTAATTCTTCATTCTGTCCTTCCCTCCTCTTTCTTTTTTTCTCTCCCTCTTTGTTCTTTGATGCTTGTGATGTCTGCATTGGCCTGCTTTGGTGCGACCAATCATCCTCTCTCCGAAAATTTACACGCCACCAATCAAATCAATCGGCTCACACGCCCCCCAAAAAAACCCTTCTGCTTCATGATTGGCTGCTTCCGGCGACGACCCCTCTCCTGCCCCGTGTGCCTGCCCTGTCCTGATTGGTGACTCCCTCTGCGTGCCTTCTCTGTGATTGGCTGTGCTCTTGGCGAACGGTGTAGTTCACCCAAATATGGGCTTCTTGCTAACAGGTACCACTTCTGTGAGAAGTGTTTCAATGAAATCCAGGGCGAGAACGTGTCCCTGAGCGACGACCCCACACAGCCACAGATGTGAGTACTGCATCGCATCCACGTCCACACCACGGTCACTAATTTCTCACTGCCATTAATTAACGTAGTAATTATTAATTACTTCTGTCTGTTCACGTGCATCACGTTCGATCTGTTCAGGCTGCAGGTTAATGCTGCAAAATGCATAAATGCTATCTGGCTTTGGAGTATTTTTTTTTTTCCCCCAAACTTGATAATATACAACTTCTTATACATTAACATTTTCTTTAACAAGGATTTGCGTGCTAGCGTGTTAGCGTCAACCTGTTATATGTCATAAAACAGCATGCTATAAAGAGTTAGGAAGTTATTAACAGTGTATTTAAAGTTATATATATATATAATCAAAAGTTTTAAATATATAATAATATTCTGTATAAAGTAAGAAAATGAAAAAGAAAAAAAATCTTATTAATGAAGTGTGTAACACTAACTTTAACTTAACGTGTAAAACAATATAAGATTTAAAATTCCTTAATTTATTACAGGATGTTACTGTACTGTAAAACATGAGTACAACATCTGGTAACATCTGGTAAAAAACAAAAAACTATATATCTATATATAACATTTAATACAGTGTTAATTTGTACCTTAATATCTTTTCTATTCCTCGTGTTGATGATATTTTCAACAAGTTTGCTATTTAAAAAAAGTCAGTATGTTAGTGTATCTGACTTAAAGGGAGAAAGAGAAACTGTACGGGTTAAATTTTGATAGTATATTATTTTAAATAAATCCCGACAGTATGCTTATCTATCTATTTATCAGTCTTTATCTATATATAATAACTTTTAATACTGTGTTACTTTGTAGATTTAGATGTAAACTTTTTATAAGATGCTGTTTCATATAACTTGATAATATTCGAGTTAAATATTAGGAAGTTATTGATGAAATAACTTTAAAAAACTGACAATGTAATATAAAGTATTTTGTTATTGTGTGCTTTATCTCCTGATAGTGTCTCGTTGATTTAATTTATTTACAGCTCTTTGTAGATTAATGTCGTAATTTCTGTTGTTTTTTTTTTACTACTTTGTATCCAGCAAGTGAATTTATTATTCTTAGACAGTCACAGAGTATATAAACTTTACATTTCTGTTATTATTTTGTTTAGTTTAACGTATTTTAACCTGCACACCCTAATTTTGACCTAATGTTCCCTTATACAGGTTGAACACAGAGTTTTTTAATAATATCTGAACTTTCATGACTTAATCATTTATAACAGGTTAAATTGTAGGGAATATATTTATCAACGCAAAAAAAATAAAAAAACAACTTAAGAACATGGATTAAAGAGACTGGATTGTATTTTACTCATTAGATAATGTTTATGATTACAGATTAATTTGGTGTTTAATTAGTATAATTAGTTGTGTAGTGTAATTAGCGTTGATCTAGATGTGTGCATTACTCATAGCTTGTTTTATTATATTCAAAAAATTTTAATTAGTTTAATGAACTATTCGGTTAACCCCTGTTTTTTTTTTTTAGCTCCATTAATAAAGACCAGTTTGAGAAGAAGAAGAACGACACCCTCGACCCAGAGCTGTAAGTCTCATCGTATAGCTCAGCAATCTGAAGGGTTTATTGTGTTGAATGTTTGATATTTTGTGTCGGAGCCTCAAGTGATTTTGTTAACAGTCACGTATTGGACTTTTCCTCCTGCAGGTTTGTGGAATGTTCTGACTGTGCTCGTAAAATGCATCAAATCTGCGTCCTGCACAACGAGACGATATGGCCGTCAGGGTGAGCTGGTTTCTGTCCGTATTCAAAACAGTGACAAGTCACGAGTAAACACTGGGTGTAGTTATGAACTCGGCTTTCTCAGGGATCTCTCCTCACCTCTACGTTACATCTCTCCACAGCTTCGTGTGTGACGGCTGCCTGAAGGCGTCCAATAAGACGAGGAAGGAGAATAAATACGCCGCCAAAAGTAAGTGTTCACTAAATAATTAGTAGACTTCTGCCTGAGTCTTCTGCAGGAGTGGTAGATGATGATTCTGGAGAGTTACACTATTTATCATCACCATGTCTGGAAGCTCCTGGTGTGTTTTAATGAAACTCACGCAACCGCTGAGATTCTACACGGCTGAGATTCTCTGTGCGTTCCGCAGAATCGTCCAAGCTGGTTTCTGAGCAGTGTTCATGAAGAATGAGCAAAATTGCTACAGTGAAGTTTTCTGAAAGGAGAAATGTGTTTAGGTAACGTGTATGGAAGGAGTCTCCAGTGTCAGCGCTTTGTAACAGTCAGGGGTAAAGACGTAACTTTTTCTTCAGGACAGAGGAGTTTGCGCTTCTTTGCGGTTTCTCTCTAACATGACAAGCTGCGTGTTTTTTTTTTTAACTTAATATAAAGAGAGGCTAAGGAGAGAACGGCTGTTTATAGCTGCTGTAACGTCAGCGATAAAAGGAAGTGACTTGTTTCATAGGTGTTCCACAACATTAAATATAGCTATAAACAGATAGAAAGTATGATGCCATTCTTTAATAATTAAAAAAAAATTGTAATTATTGGCAAATTGCTGAGGTATTTAAGGAAATTTGGGTTGGTAACAGTAACTTTGCTTCGCGTCAGCCTGNGGCATTGGTTATCCCCATCCGTCAGGAATGCTTATTGCAGGAACATAGTGCAGTTATTATGGTGATCATGAGGCGCAACTGATCAGTGCTGTCAGGGTTTATATAGACACGATGCTTTCATCACCCTAACAACATTTTTTTTCTTCCTCGTCCTGTTTCGTCTCTCAGGGCTTCCCCAGACGAAGCTGGGCAACTTCCTGGAGACAAGAGTGAACGAGTTCCTGAAGCGGCAGAGTCATCCAGAAACTGGTGATGTCACTATCCGAGTGGTTCACGTCTCCGACAAAATGGTTGAGGTGAAGCCGGGAATGAAGTCCAGGTGGGAATCCAGTTGGACTGTTGTGTTTAGATCTGTCTTTCCATCCGTATGGATCTTGGGATCATTCTCCAGCCATATAGAAAACATCATCCAAAATATCAAGTGGTATCATTTAAAAATATGAATTTAATATTCGCTTGAGTAATAATGTGCATTTGTGTTGGCAGATTTGTGGACAGTGGTGAAATGGCTGAGTCTTTCCCCTACCGGACGAAAGCTCTGTTTGCGTTCGAGGACATCAACGGAGTGGATGTGTGTTTTTTCGGAATGCACGTTCAAGAATATGGCTCCGATTGTCCTCCACCCAATCAGAGGTGAGAGAAAATGCACGGAAGAAGACCTTTTGTCTCCTAGATACCTGATTAAGTCAAAGAAATAAGCCCCCCCAAAAAAAAAAAATTAGATTGCACGTGTCTGCAGCCATGTGATACTGTTGCCTGGAAACTGAGACTTAAGCATGTTTATCGACGTTCAGCTGCCTTGTTTACTCATTCTCATCTCTCTTTCCATCTGTTCATCTCTTTTTGCAGACGTGTGTATATCTCCTACCTGGACAGTGTGCACTTTTTTCAGCCACGTCATCTGAGGACAGGTGTGTATCACGAGATCCTAGTCGGGTACCTGGAATATGTGAAGAAGTTGGGGTTCACCACAGGACATATCTGGGCGTGTCCACCAAGTGAAGGAGATGACTACATCTTCCACTGTCACCCACCGGATCAGAAGATCCCCAAACCCAAACGGCTGCAGGAGTGGTACAAGAAGATGCTAGACAAGGCTGTGGCAGAGCGAATTGTTCATGACTACAAGGTAGCCGTTGCTTTAGTGGTAAACTTTGAAGAAGTTTGTTAAAAATCCTTGCTGAACAGTTTGGCCCATTTCCCCCCCTCAGAGCTTCTCCTTGTTCTCTGTATCTGCTCATGTGTGTTTGTGTGTGTGCGCATGCAGCTATGTTTATGTAAAGAAGCTCTGCTCCACATTTCGTTTTAACCCCTGGCCTATTTTCTTCTCCTTCCCTCTCCTAGGACATCTTTAAACAGGCAACTGAGGATCGCCTGACGAGCGCAAAGGAGCTGCCTTATTTTGAGGGCGATTTCTGGCCCAACGTGCTGGAGGAGAGCATCAAAGAGCTGGAGCAAGAAGAGGAGGAGAGGAAAAGAGAGGAGAACAGCACCTCCAACGAAAGTGTTGATGTGAGTTTACATTCTGAAGCCTCAAAAAGATGAACATACCTCTGAGAATTAGATAGCACCAATATTCCTGTTGTGGTCACGTCAGGTTGCTTGTTCAATAAATGTTGTGTTTTTATACAAGTTTTGCTTTCCTGTAAGTCTCACTTCTTAGTTGTTTCTGCAGGCCACTGAGGGTGACAGCAAGAATGCGAAGAAAAAGAACAACAAGAAGACAAACAAGAACAAGAGCAGCATGAGCCGAGCCAATAAGAAGAAACCAGGTGTGCCCAATGTCTCAAATGACCTATCCCAAAAACTCTACGCTACCATGGAGAAGCACAAAGAGGTAATCTTCTTACTCATTCGAACAGGCTTTGAAAATGTCTCCCCTTTCACAAAAACATATAAAACTAATGCTGACCATTTTCTTACCACTTTGGTGTTCTTAGGTCTTCTTTGTCATCCGCCTCCTTGCTGGCCCTGCTGTCAACTCGCTACCTGCCATCGTAGATCCAGACCCCCTGATGGCGTGCGACCTGATGGATGGGCGTGATGCCTTTCTGACGCTGGCTCGGGACAAGCACCTGGAGTTCAGCTCTTTGCGACGAGCCAAGTGGAGCTCAATGTGTATGCTAGTGGAACTGCACAACCAAAGCCAGGATCGCTTTGTCTACACCTGCAATGAGTGCAAACATCATGTGGAGACACGCTTCCACTGCACCGTCTGTGAGGTAAGAGAGGTTGATGGTGCTCCTTTTGAGTAGCACCATGATGAAATGAATGAAAGAATTTTTTTTAAGAAACAGAGACAGTTGTCAAAAAGGGGATAATTTTCTCAAAGTACTAAAGGGAATTTCTTTATTCTTTGCAGGACTATGACCTTTGTATCACTTGCTATAAAACAAAGGGTCATGAGCACAAGATGGAGAAGCTTGGTCTGGGTCTAGATGATGAGAGTAGCAACCAGGCAACAGCGGCCACTCAGAACCCTGGTGACTCTCGTCGTCTTAGCATCCAGCGCTGCATCCAGTCTCTGGTGCATGCCTGTCAGTGTCGCAATGCCAACTGCTCCCTGCCATCTTGCCAGAAGATGAAGAGGGTGGTGCAGCACACAAAGGGCTGCAAGCGCAAGACAAATGGTGGCTGTCCTATCTGCAAGCAGCTCATTGCTTTGTGTTGCTACCATGCCAAGCACTGCCAGGAGAATAAGTGCCCTGTGCCATTTTGCCTCAACATAAAGCAGAAACTCAGACAGCAGCAGCTGCAGCACAGGCTACAGCAAGCGCAGATGCTGCGTAGGCGCATGGCCACCATGCAGCGGACTGGGCAGCCTCCTCTTGGTGGTGGCCCACCTGGAGGGCTTCCATCACCAGGCAACAACTGTGCCACGGGTCGTAGCACACCAACATCAGTGGGTACCCAACCTCCTACCCCTCAGACACCTACCCAACAAAGTCTTGCGCCTGTACCCCAGCCTGGAATGGGAGGCATTCCTGTTGCATCCCCTCAGCAGATACAGCAACCACAGGGCAACATGACTCCCCAGCACCCTGGCCATCAACAATTTCAGCAAATGCAAGGTGCTCCAGGAGTGATGACATCTCCCCAGCCTCAAATGGTTTCTCAACAACAGACGGGACAGTCACCACATCCCAACAGTTTGACTCAGTATGGCCCGCGACCTCCAGGCTCTACAGGCAAACCAGGCCTGGGTCCTGCAAGCCCCAGCAGCTTAGGGGCAGGTCCACTGCAGCAGTCATCAGGTCCTCCTCCAGCAGCTGTGGAAATTGCAAAGAAGATCCAGCAAGTGGCAGATGCACAAAGAAATCTGGCAAAAGCTCAACTACTACAGAGGCAAGCTACCCAGACCGGCATGATGGCGCCATACCCACACCACCAACAACCCCAAGCACAGATGGGGATGAACCATCCAGGGGTTGGTATGGTAGGTGGAACAGGGTTACCTCCTCATGCACAAGTTACTGTTTCCCAAGGCCAGATAGAGCAGCAGCAGGGACCTCAAGGAATGATGGTTGGAACAGGACCCATGCAGCAGCAACCTGTACCACAGCCTAATGCACAGGGCCAGCTTCCTCCACAGGTGCAGATGCAGCAAAGAGCTAATGTGCAGCTTCAGCCTTCTGCTCAGCAGCAATGGACAGGACAGGGGATTCCACCTCAGCAGAGGCCTCCAGTTATGAACCAGCCTGGGGTGGCTACAATGCAGCAACAAATGCAGCAGTCTCAACAGCCACAGCAGCAACCGCAAATGCCAAATCACAATGCCTTGATGAATATGGTGCAGAGTGGACTGCAGGGCAGTGCTGCAGGTGGGAGTCTTCCTCAGGGAACGGTGCAGGAACTCCTGCAAACCCTGCGGTCACCTAGCTCACCTCAGCAGCAGCAGCAGGTTCTTAACATTCTCCGCTCCAACCCACAACTAATGGCTGCATTTATTAAGCAGCGGGTTTACAAGTATAAAAATGGGCCAGGAGGTCCTGCTGGTGCACAGGGAGGCCCAGGGGCCATGAGCAGCCAACCAGTGGGAGTCAGTGCTTGTGGGCTTCAGCCATCCATGAATATGGGACAAGCCCAACTTGCCCAGCTGCAACAGCAGCAGCAAATGCAACAACCTCAGAGGCCTCTGCTTCAGCAGCAGCAAGTTGCCGGGTTACAACAGCAACCACAAGGAATACCGGGCCAAGTGCCTCCCAATGTGGCCAATATGAATCCACAGTTCAGAGACCTGCTGTTGAGGAGACAGCAGCAGAAACTGCAGCTTCAACAGCAGCAGCAGCAGCAACAGCAGCAGCCAGGGGGAAATCACACTGCATTCCCACAGCAGCAGGGCTACATGGGTCAGCAGGGTCAGCAGACACAACCAGGGGTGCAACCTGGGGCCCAGCAGCAAGGTTACCCAGGCAACTCGGCACAGCAGCAGGGTTACCCGGGCAACTCCACCCAGGGTTTCCCAGGCAACTCTGCACAGCAGCAAGCTTACCCAGGCAACTCGCAACAGCAGCAGGGTTACCCAGGCAATTCGACCCAGCAGCAGGGTTACCCAGGCAATTCAGTTCAGCAGCAGGGTTACCCAGGCAACTCAGCACAGCAACCAGGTTACCCAGTGAACTCAACCCAGCAGCAGGGTTTTCCAGGCAACTTAACCCAGCAGCAGGGTTTTCCAGGCAATTTGACTCAGCAGCAGGCTTTTCCAGGAAACCCGACACAGCAGCAGGGTTACCCAGGCAACACTGCACAGCAGCAGGCTGCTGCAGCCTTGCAGCAGAGACTGCAACAACACAGATTGCAAATGCAGCAGCAGCAGCAGCAGAATGCTGGGCTGCAAGGGCCTGATAGAGGCGGTCCACAGATGCAGCCAGGACAAGGAGGGACACAGCCTTCTTCATCTCCGGCAATGCTGCAGCAAGCAATCCACCAGCGACTGCTTCAGCAACAGAAGCAGCACCTAGGTGGGACTTCGCCTGCACAGCAGAACAACCCCATGAGCCCACAGCAGCAAATGTCACAGTCACCACATCTGCAGGGCCAGCCGCTCCCTAACTCTCTCAGCAACCAAGTGCGTTCGCCTCAACCCTCCCCTCGTCCGCAGTCGCAGCCGCCACACTCAAGTCCGTCCCCACGAATGCAGCAGACTCAGACAGTTTCACCACACCCCGCCCATTTACAGCAGCACCTACCTGGCATGGCTCCTCCTCCACCTCCTCCCCAGCTACAGCAGAATGCTATGGACCCTGGGGGGAACCCGATGCTGCCGCATCTCAGCGGCATGGTGGGACTCCACCCTGCGGGAGCGAAAGACATACGACCCCCTAGTGGGCAGGATCTCGGGGTGAACATGAACTCATTAGACATGTAGTTAGAAAACCTTGCCAGAGACAGTGTTAGCTTTGTTTTTTTTTATATTACGGTTATTAATTATTTAATTTTTTCTTAACTATGAACACCTTGAACTCTGATCTTCCTATGGGAGATGCAGAAATTACATAACCGGAATGTTATGAGTGTGAACGCTAAATTATGGCTCTTTTCCTTCTTTTCTTTCTGTTTTTTGCCAATTGTGAACAAATAAAGGCTTGTTTCTCAGACTCAGAGAATAGAACACAGGTAATATTTTCAGGCCTGGGGGGAGTATTTACCTTTTTAAGATATATTTTTTAATATTTTAAAAATGTAAAGTACTGATTTATTGAATGCAATGGGTTTTATTTTATAAATATTTTTTTGCTCCTTGAGGCAGTCTGTCACTATTTTTACAGTACAGACATGCGACAAATGTTACAATTCTTGTTTTTGTTATTGTTAATTATTCAAATGTCGAGCATATCTTCCTTGTAAGGTTTGGTTTTGCATTCTGTTATTTATTTTATCTAGTGATATTTTTTTCCTGCTCCTGGAGACTGCTACAATTCTACAGAGTCTATTTTTAATACCTGGGAATTTGCAGAGTGGTTTCTTTACATTTACGTTGATGGATTTAGAGAAAAATCACAGTGTTGTGGGCTGAAAAGCTTAGTGGTGTCGGCCAGTGGACCTTTTTTCCTTTTTTTCTCCTCCTTTTTTTTTTCTTCTTTTTTGTCACATTTGTTTAAAATGCCTAGCCATAGTGTCCACATGGGACAAACCACATGTCCTGTTTTCCGCGTGTGTGTGTGTGTGTGTGTGTGTGTGTGTGTGTGTGTGTGTGTGTGTACTTGTTATGACACTTACTGGCTAGTGGAGGCGTGTATTCGCAGAAGCTTGTGCGTGCGTGTGTGTGTGTTTATGCTAATATGCATAGATGAGATTAGAGTTTATCTAAAGAACTGATCTCTCCTTCCACATTGCCTCCACTTTCAGAAATCTCATTGTGCTGATTTTTCTTTTTTTTAAGTTTAATTTAATTATTTTTTACTGTACAAAGGAACAAACCTTGGACTCCATGCCATTTTTGTAATAAAATGATGTCAGCAACAAGTTTGTTTGTTTGACACTGATGTCCAAGCATTAATATTGGCTTACAGGAAAGTAATTATTAACTCTCAGTGATTGGGTTTTTTGCGATGAAGCAGAGTTACTGTTACTACCCCGAAGCTGATTACTACAGTGATTTTTAATTGTCTTATTCCACAGCAATCTGCTTACGATTACAATTTTTTTGTTGTCCCTTTTTTTTAAAATCTATTTATAACTACATTTAATCTTAAACTTCTAAGTTACTTCGTAACTTCTATTAGCTTCTGTTATATTACATATAGCAGCTTTAAACACTCGTTCCCTCACCAGCCTCTCTTTTCTCTTGAAGTTAATAAGAAAAAAAATACGCAGCTTGTCATGTTACCGAGAAACCGCAAAGAATCGTGAACTCCCCTGTCCTGAAGATGCCAGAAAATTTACAGTTACAGCTTCACCTCTGACTGTTAAAAAAGTACTGACACTGGAGACTCCTTCCATAAATGTTAAATACAAACGTCTCCTTATGAGCAGTTATACACATCCTTAAATCCGTTTATGTGGAACGTAATCAACACCTTCAGAATCCACAGAATCCACATTTCAACAGCGCTGTGGTGTGACTATAAAAGCGAAATGTGTATTTATGATTATATTGTAAATTTTGGTAAGATTAAAAAAATGTTTATTTATTCTGCTTAGGACCACTAGAGGTCATGAAAGGCAGAGAGCAGAACTGACTTATACCTCCACAACGGTTTGGAATTATAGCTTAAATTTTCAGTAATCAACAATAAACAACAGAGCGCACAGAAGAGCTTTCAGTTACAATAAAATAAATTCCTTTTCTAACTTTTCTCCAGTAAACCAGTAGATTTCTTTTGCAAATTGGAACGTAGTTGGCTCTTTTATAGTTTGACACAGTAGCAAATTAAAATCTTTCATTGCAGTGTTCAAGCGTTAAAGGAGTGCTGCAGTAAACCACGTTCACACTCAGGTTAATTTCCCATAAGTATTTAATCATAAAGTCATTTAATCATAAAAGTTATTTTTTAATTGCTGACGTAGTAAAAATGATCCACAAATGAACTTTGACACAAAACTTCTTTTGTCACTTTATTTATCGGAAATACAAATAAAAATGTCATCTTGCCATAGACTACAAGTCATACAACGGCATGTTTTTCTCTCTTTTTTTTTTTTTTTTTTTTTGTAGCAGTGTCACCACATGAAGTTCAGCTCAGCTTTGTCGCATGCTAGAGATACATCTAAAGCACACTGTTTTCCAACGCTTTGTGAATGCAGCCTACACTTCAGTACAGCCTGTGCGGTGGCATTTGTAATGTGAACCGATACGGACTCGTTAAAAATGCAGCAAGGCCTCGGAGCACAAGGCAGAGCAAAACCCGAGCCGGCTAAACCTTCACCTGTCCCAGACGGGGGACAGGGCTGCAGAGACTACGGGGTGATGATGTCATCTGGTCATTACTGTCCCTGAAACAAGAACTCGCACTAAATCCGTATACATCATTTTTTTTTTTTCCTTTTGTTTTTACTGGAACGGTTAACACCAACGAAGCGTTAAGTGGAAACAGCGTTCGTTTTTGCGTGCATTTAAAGGCGTCACTGTCAGCAACATGGAAATCCTTCCACTATTGTTCACGTTTTCACTAAAACGAAAGGACGGAGACGGAAACGTAACCCTTTTTAACGACAGACGCGTATCTGTAAAGCAAAAACAGCGAAAGGCTTCAAAACATCGACAGATCAACACATTGGCTGGTCCTGTACTCCCTCACTCTCGCATGAATAAGGCGTACTCCACTTCAAATGCTAACATTTCTAACAAATTCGAGCTAGCATGCGTTACTCTAAATGATTTGCTAACTCCTCTTTCTTTGATCGTTAGCCACATTAGCAATTTGATAGGAAGTACTTTTGGTTGTAAGTGTTTCCTCTTTTCTCCTCGTGCCTCAGACCTGCAGCCCGTAGCTGCTGAAAAACCCTTCCGCCGCCATCGCCTCTTTAAACGTCACCGTCAGCGAGTTAATCGTCACGTTAGTCACGATCACCTTCCCAGGATGCCGTATGCTCTCGGGTGCCTGAGACGTGTCTGTTCTGACCTCCGTGCTCAGCTCTAAGGTAGTGGTGCACTCGGCTGTGACCTCGCCCTTGTCTGTCTCGCTCTTGGCTTTGCCGTCTGTCTCACCTGTCTCTCTCTCCTCATCCTGCGCAAACCTGTCAATCAAATGTCGCACCGTTATCACCGAGGCTCGGTTTTGAACCCTGTCTGTGATCACACCCGCTCCTGAGCTGCTTTTCAGTGATTTATCAGTCATAGGTTTATCTGGGGAGACTCCACCCCCTGAAGTGTCTGTGATTGGCTTGTGCTCGTGTGTGTTTGTGTTAGTAGTGCTCGCTGACTGGTCCGTCGCTGTTGCCGTAGCTGAACCGGTCTCAGTGCTGGGTGGCTCCGCCTCGAAGTCGGGGGAGGAAGCGCAGTGTTCTGGTTTTCCCTCTGTGATGACAACTTCCTGTGTTGAGGGGGCGTGGTCTTCTGTCATCTCCTGGGCTGAGAGTGAGAGAGAAATGAGACACTTCAGTAAAGAACGCGGCTGCGCTACGTTACAGCACTACGAATACCACAGCGGCCCGCTATATGAAACGTGAGAATGTCTGAGGTTACAGATAACGTTTCCGTGGGTGTTTTCTAAGCTGGCATGGTTTCCTACAGGCTACAATCCAGACAGCACGTGAGTTAAACATGTGAGATTCTTGTTTATTCGCCACTGACTGCTTCATAGAAAACTCTCTAATAACTTTTAAACATGAACTTGAACTTGACCTTTCCTCACCAGCTGGCTGGTTGAGACACACCGCTGTTTCTCATGTTTAGGTGTTTGAGAATCAATGAATTTTCCATATCTTAATTAGGAAATACACCGTGCTACTGTTAGCTGGTAAGCTATCTTGTTAAAAGTTCCTAGCTTGCTAATGGTCAGTGTACGAAGTGAAAAAAGGGTGGCTTTTAGAGTATTTTGGGGTAAGGTGTCTCTGCTGTGAAGGTTATACGGATATTACACCATTAATACAATTTGTCAAACGTAGTTAAGGTTTTATTCCAAGTTCCCCAGATCTAAGCCCACTTGATTTTTACCTGTGAGGGCACGTGAAGGCCAGAGCGTACCGGGAGAAGATACAGCACAAAGAGCATTTAAAGGAAAACATTCGAACAGCAGATGTTACCACGAGTTCAGACGACTCCGTGCGCGGTTACAAACAAACAGCAGTCATGTAGAGCATGTTCTGTTAATAAAGTTTAGTGAAAAGTAGTAATTTCCTCTGTGTATGGAGACTTTTGGGACACCTTGTTTTCCTGCAGCCAATCAGATTGCAACGTTCAAGTGTACAGAAGATATCTGATGCTCTGTATGGTGTGGCTGGAGTGCAGTCTCTCCAGTCCTGATCTAAAGCTCTGATCTGTGAGTGTTTTCTGATCTGATGCAGTTTTTCTCTATTGATCCAGAAGCAACTTGGTGAGAAGAATGCATGTTATTACTGCAGTTTGTGTTCTTGCGTGCAACATTCTGCGGTGTCGCTCTGCTGATGAAAGTGAGGATGATGTAACCGGCACTGCAGCTGAAACACCTCTAAGACGTGCTTGTTTTTTTTTTTTTTTTTTTTCATGAATGTTGCACAACATTAGATCGCCAACCAATAGATCATTGACGCTTCATCTCTCATCTCACGCTGAATATCTCCAGGCAATATGGCACTTTCTCAGTGAGTCATCAGAGCGAGCGATACGGCAGAAATATCGCATTGAGATATCTGAGGACAAGATACGCTGTACAGTGTGTTTGTGTGTGTGTGTGTGTGTGTGGTTTCGCTGGTGCACTGCTTTGAAAGCTCTGCTCAGATCTTCTCTGACTTTCTCTTCACGTTCCTGCAGAGTGCAGAGCGAGTTCGCGAGCTGTATTTAGCTTTGTAGCGCTCACTAGCTCTGAGTCGTGACGACTCGAGAGACTCAGCGTGGCCTCTCTGACCCCCTTCAGTGCACGCTACATGCATTGTATCTTAGCAACAGTTGTCATGCCGATGCCGTGTTACACATACCGTGTGGAATGTCATGATGTTCCTCTTTTTCTGTCTTCTTCCTCTTCTTCTCCTGATGCTCCTCCTCTTTCTCCCACTCTTTCTCCTCCTCATCCTCCTCCTCCGCTGCGTCTTTCTCAAGGGTCAATGTTCGTTGCCGTGGCGATTCTGCAGTTTTTACCGGTTTGGACGCACACTGCCTGATCCTGCGCTTCAAAAGATGGTGGTGGTGGTGGTGGTGGTGGTGGTAGACTCTGCCCTCGCCGTTCCTGCAGCGCCGCCCATTGTGCTGTAGCCCCGCCCCCATGGAGCGGGCGAGTGACAGGCGGAATCGGGGAGTGGGTTTCTCCGAAGTTTTCTGAGCGCTCCGGAGCTCCATGGTGTAGATGTTCTACATGATGACAAAAAAAACACACGTGACCAACACGCAATAAATAAAACCGTCCTGTAACTTCAAATCATAAAATATCATAAAAATGATTCAATTAACTAATTAAATGATTGAGTAAATTGTTATTAATTATTATACCTATTTTTTTTATAAATGTATGTATTTACATTATTAGGTGTATACAGTATAATCACATCCTTTTATTTCTTGTGAGTAAATAAATAAATACTTTTAAAATTAACAACATATAATAGTCCCATGGAGCTTTTATCAAGCGCACATAATAATCACAAATAAACATCATCATAACCTATAATAATAATAATAATAATAATAATAATAATAATAAGTGATCAAATTAAATCTATTCGTTTAAACAGAATTAAAGTAAATTAGTCTCACAATATTTATCTTTCAACGATGAGGTTTGTAACAAAGTCTTTGTAGACTTTAATAATCATAGCTTTCATTACAAAAAAAGAGAGAAAAAGAAAAGAGACAAATGCAGTTTGAAAAGTATTTTAAAAAAAGTATTTGAAGGAAAGTGTTTTAGCTGCACTTCATCTCCCGGCCTGCAGAGGGCTCCACACACTCCTCTAATTAGACGCTAAACACACAACCTTTAGCTAACATGGCTAACATCACAGCTGATGTTTAATTAACTGAGGAAGCCAAACTTTTAATCATGATTTAAATGATTCACTGTACCTGTGTTTTCTAAAGATTCTAAAGATTAATTACACTCTGGTTTTAATGTTCAGGTCCGTCGCTGTGTAGATCATCTATAAAAGGTTAATAACAACCTTCATAAGCAATAAGCAAACACAGACGTAGCATTTTACGCCTCTAATAGTTGAAAGGTGAGGTTTCGGAGTCCTAAATGAAGCTTAGAGTAGCGTTTAAACCTTCCCGCGCTGTCGATTAGCGCTGATCCTCTGAGCGCGCTCTCTCTGGACTAGTTTGTTTGATGAGCTACAGAGCGCTTGCTGAGTCGGCTAGCTCCTCGTGCACCGCTTCCCAGAGAGACACAGCACTCTGCACTTTCCTTCATAAACCCTTATTCAACATGTAGAAGCTACAGCATGTTCCTCTGTCTTTTAAACGAGGACTCTGCGAATCGTGCGTATGGTGCTGTAGAGTACAGGATGAGCCAGGACAGGAATCATTCTCCTGGAGGTGACGAACTATAAAATTATTTTTTATATTTTTTTTCTCCCTAG
>CM074973.1:951642-956642 GCA_037577455.1 Pangasius macronema
TTGTTGTTGTTGTTAAGCCCCGCCCCCTCGTTCAATTCACATGGGCTGTTTAAGTCATCTCATTGTGCTCTAATGCTACTATCAGTTGCCATGTTTGTAGCAGCTGCACTGACACACACCAAGACAAATAATTTTTTAAAGAAAAAAAATCTTATACCTCTATTACTTATTCCAGAAAAACACAATTTTCAAGAACCCCACTTTATGCCACGGTGCTCTACAGTGCCACTGGTGGTCAAATTTTTACATCAGAAACTTTTATTCACAGAACATACAGTACTTCTGTCAACAACCTAATTTATTCATATTAGGTTTTACAATAAACTATAAACTAAACTCTCCTTAATGTGAGCCGGAACCTGGTTTACCAGTTTATTAGGTAAATTTGTAGACAAACGTTTTCATCATTCTGGATTATTCTGGATTATTAAGGGTTCTTAGCGTCCAAAGAAAGGGACTCTTATAACGCTTTAGCTCCCTAAAGAGGGACAACTGAAGAATATACATTTTCTAAAAGTTTTGTAAGAGTGTACTCACTTTGTAAAAACAAGGACACAGTCATCATAATACTAGCTTAGCAAAAGGGCTAAAGCTACCACAGAAATTCATTGCTATAGCTAGCTAACAGAAGGCTTCTCCTGAAAAAAGAAATAAATATTAATAATGCTGAATAATAATAATAATAATAATAATAATAATACTTAATTAGCAATGCCAGAGAAGCTACATTAAAATGTAGCTTAAAGATAAAGATAAATAGAATAATTGGCAAAAGTAGCTTAACTACAATAAAAACACACTTATTATCAACGTCGTCTCTTCTGCTAATTATAAATAACAGATAATCAACAAAATGTCTGACGAACTGTGCTCTCGTAAACTAATTATTCTCATACATCGTACCCGTATCACATAGAAATGTTCTTACACACATACCCTCATCCCACACACCGCCAAATCCCTTAGATTCTCATTTGCATGAAGTTTATACAACTTTGTTGCGTCCTTTGCCCTCTCACTTTACATCCCTAACAGCCGCGTCTCCTCTTCTAGCCGGAAATCGCCGACTCTCATTGAAAACGAAATCGTTCCAGCCTTCTTTGTTGCAGTGCTGCAGGTGTGAATGTGGGGTTTGTGGGAAATGTAGAATAATATATCAGGAAACATAAAAAAGACTACCAATAAATCTTGGAAAGGATTTGGAACATTCAACCTTTACACTCTTAAAAATGATTCTTTAACAGTTCTGTACGTATTTTTTATGGATAGATAACTTCATGAAATGGTTCTACTTCCTACAAACAAAAGGTATTTAATAGAGAAACACTCTCTTGTGGGTTTTTTTTATATATATTGAGCTGTTCAGGGATTAGACACTACTGTATCATTTCTAGCATCAGGGACTGAGCGCTAATCTCACGGAGAGTTACAAATTTCCCCAGACAATCTTATATATATGTGAATTTTATGATGTTTACTTGTTTAAGTGCCTGGAGCAGAGATAATAAACACTGTGTTTCACTCTGAGTAAAAATGAAAGTCAGGATGTACAAACTGAAACTGGGAGTTATTTTCAGACACAGATCATAAGCTTAAATCAACAACATCTGATTTTAGCATACAATTTTAACTTATCATCACACACAGACTAGGCATGTTGGTACAGCTGGTAGTTTTGCCAGCTCACGGCTTTAGAGTCCCTGAGATCCGGTTACTGTTTTGAGTGGAGTTTTGCATGTTTCCCCTTGTCTCTGTGGGTTTCCTCTGGATTCATGGATTCCTGGTTTCCTCCCAGGAGGAAGGATAATGCGTGATTTAAAAGGTCGTTTCAGAGATCTACAGTGATCTACTGTACATTCGTTTAGACGTATAATAAGTGACTTAACAGTGTTAGTAAACGTTATCAGAACAGAAAACTAACTGTTCACATATTTAAAAACAGTGGTGATTGGTTGTTTGGAAAAATGGTGACCTGTGATTAGTTTTTGGGAACAATGGTGATCAGTGATTAGTTTTTGGGAACAATGGTGATCTGTGATTGGTCGTTGGGAACCTCCCAGAAACATGCCAGACTGGTGAAATTAAGTTGCCATTATGTGTGTGTGTGTGTGTGTGTGCGTGTAGGCAGGCAGGCAGGCAGGCATGGTGCCCTGTGATGGACTGGCGTCCGATTCAGGGTGTAGCCAAGTTGATTTTGTGTTACTTGCTGAACTCAAGAACTTGAAGTTTGAACTCAAGAACTCGAAGTTGAGGAGACCATCCTGGATTTCAAGTAGAGAGGGTGTTTTTATTTAATGTTCAGAGTTACAACCTATAGTTGAATGCAGCAATAGAAAATGAGCCAATGAGGGTAAACTTACAGAATCTGAAATAAATCGGGAAATGTTATTGGTGTGTGTGTCTGAGTGTTTAACCAATGAGCAGTCAGCAAGGTCCTAACTGTTTGCAACTGGAGCTAGATAAGCGGATGAAAAAACAACATGGATAACTGTAAACCCATGTCAACGAGAAAAAAAAAAATAAAATAAAATAGAAGCTAGATAAAATGTATTATTCCACGTGGGTCTGATTAAAAGCGAGCTCCAAAGTGAAACGAGACAAAGAAGACTCAACATTCCATCACTGCTATTCGTTGAGTGCGCCATGACCTTGACCACGATAAAGTGCTTACTGAAAATGAATGAAAGAAATATTCTGAGATATTCTGCAAATGCAAACACAGCTCTGTTCTACAGTCACTGTCCACTTTATTAGGAACACATGTACATTAATGCAGTTATCTAATCAGTCAATCATGTGGCAGCAGTGCAATGCAAAATATCATGCAGATCCAGGTTGAGATCTTCAGTTAATGTTCACATCAAACATCAGAATGAAGAAAAAGTGTGATCTCAGTGACCTTAACCGTGGCATGGTTGCTGGTGCCAGATGGGCTGGTTTGAGTGTTTCAGAAACTGCTGATCTCCTGGGATTTTCACACACAACAGTCTCTAGAGTTTACACAGAATGGTGCGAAAAACAAAAAACATCCTGTGTGCAGATGGTCTGCAGGCTGAAACACCTTGTTGATGAGAGAGATCAGAGGAGAATGACCAGACTGGTCTGAGCTGACAGGAAATTTGTAGTAACTCAAATAATCACTCTTTACAACCATGGTGAGCAGAAAAGCATCTCAGCATGCACAATACATCAAACCTTGAGGTGGATGATGAGCTACAACAGCAGAAGACCACATCAGGTTCCTCTCCTGTCAGTCAAGAACAGGAATCTGAGGCTATCATGGGCACAGACTCACCCAAACTGGACAGCTGAAGACCATAAAAAGACCAAGTGATTTTTTTCAACTATCCAGTGTGGGTGAGTCTGTACCCATGATCACCTCAGATCCCTGACAGAAGAGGAACCTGATGTGGTTTTCTGCTGTTGTAGCTCATCCACTGCAAGGTTTAATGTGCTGTGCAGGCTGAGATGCTTTTCTGCTCACCCTGGTTGTAAAAAGCGATTATTCGAATTACTATATCCTTCCTAGCAGCTCAAACCAATCTGGCCATTTTCCTTTGACCTCACTCATCAACGATGTGTTTCCACACACAGAACTGTTACTCACTCAGTGTTTTTTTGTTTTTTGCACCATTCTGTGTAAACTCTAGAGACTGCTTTGTGTGTGAAATTCCCAGGAGATCAGCAGTTTCTGAAATACTCATACCAGCCCAAACCTGTTCCAGCTTGACTGTACCACTGAAGACTCAATGAAGACATGGTGTGTGAAGGTTGGAGTGGAAGAACTTGAGTGTCCTGCACAGAGCCCTGACCTCAACCCCACTGANACAAATCCCCACAGCCACGCTCCAACATCTAGTGGAAAGACTTCGCAGAAGAGTGGAGCTCATTATAACAGCAAACATAGGGGAATAAATCTGGAATGAGACGTTCAACAGGTACATATGGGTGTGATGGTCAGGGGTGCACATACTTTTAGTGTATATACAAGGTCACTGGTTAGCTCATGTACGGTAATGTTCGAAAGCTTTAGCCCGCCATATCGCATTAGGATACAGATTTCCTGTAATAATTAGCTCGCAGTCATATATCAACCTGATCTAATTTCTTCTCTTTTTTTCATTTTATTCCTGAGCAACTATGAGTCAACTCGAGCGTGAGTCAAGCTGCGGCGTGTCCATTTCCACAGAGCTCCCTAAGGTGACGTGATCGACTTCCCAACCGTCCAATCATCTGAGTGTGTGTGGGCATGACTAGCCAATCCTGTCTCAGAAAGCGGGCTAACACTGCTATTGTCCAATCCTAGCGCAGGGGGCGGGGCTTGTGGTGCGGAAAGTGACGCTGCAGGAGGCTGGAGATTGCTAGTCATTTTCATCACCAGCATAGCAACAAAAAAAAAAAAAGAAAGAAAGAAAAAAATGGATAAAAACAGTACAACGTTCCCCGTCCAGCTTTATATTTACGACTTGTCAAAGGGAATGGCGCGCCAGCTCAGCCCGATAATGCTCGGTGAGCGGTGATAATAACCTGTTTCTGCTTATTCATTAGCGTAGTGTAACGGATGACCAGCGGCTAGCGGCGCGCGCTAATGCTAATCCTTTCGTTTTCTGACAGGACGGTCACTATGGCAACACGTTTAGGTTTAGGTCGCGTTGAGTGCGTTCACGAGTAAAGACAACTTCATGTCTATGTATTTTATGCTGAAATAATGACATTTAAGTGTTTATTAAGGAACACAGCCCTCCGGAGTTACAGGGTGAAAAGTTTAGCTGTGGAAAATGTCTGATTTTTGGCGAGTTTTTTTCTCAGATGGCGATGCAGCAAAATCTCGCGATATTTAGAGTGCTCTTACCTCATAGATACAAGAAATATCGCGATAGTTAGGATGCGTTTACCTTATAGATACAGGAAATATCGCGATATTTAGAACTGTTAACATTATCAAAAGAATGATGAAGAGATTACATTAATGTTCGTGATTGAAATGATATGAAGAGGGG
>CM074973.1:959142-967475 GCA_037577455.1 Pangasius macronema
CACACACACACACACACTCACACACTCACACACACTCTGGCAGCTTGTGTTTGTGTTTAAACAGTCATGTTGGATTGAGACTCGGGGATCGGTTGTGCGCTGTCGTTTTTTTCTGCTCCTGCTGTACAGACACACGCCTCTGATCCTCGGCTCCGATCCTCACGCCGCAGTCCTGGAGCCACAGTCAGGGATCTCGTCACTCCATCTCCGTAAACGCCGAGCTGCCGCTTCACCCGGTCCACCTCCACTCGCTGTACTCCACTGAGTATTGCATCCCGTCTACCCCACCCATGAAGCAGGGGAAGGGGGGGGACATTCGCTGAGTCGTGCGCCCGGTCTGGATCTGCCACTTTGGCGTCCACATCATATGGACGTCTGTCTCTCACCGCACAGCGTTTTAACTGGAGAAAGAAACCACGTTCAGTGTCATCATACACCATTATACAGACCATTTCTTAACTATGGGATGAATCAGTTGAATCATTTGAATCACTTACATTTGTTAACTATGGGATGAATCAGTTGAATCAATTGAATCACTTACATTTGCTAACTATGGGATGAATCAGTTGAATCAATTGAATCACTTACATTTGTTAACTATGGGATGAATCAATTGAATCAATTGAATCACTTACATTTGTTAACTGGAATGAATCAGTTGAATCAATTGAATCACTTACATTTGTTAACTATGGGATGAATCAGTTGAATCATTTGAATCACTTACATTTGTTAACTATGGGATGAATCAATTGAATCAATTAAATTTGTTAGGTGTGAGATGAATCACTTGAATCATTCATTCATCATTCATGTTTGTGAGAAGAATTATGGGATTGCCTACATTGTAAAGGACGCACGGGACGCTGGGTCCAAATTCTGCAGCTGGTGTTCATTCTCAGCACAGTGTCACGGATTGTGTGTGTGTGTGTGTGTGTGTGTGTGTGTGTGTGTGTGTGTGTGTGAGAGAGAGAGAGAGAAATGAATCCTTGATTGTGGCACTTAGAATTCAATCATGCTGCTTTTTAAAAATAATAATAATTCTGAGTGTGTTAAAATTCTCGCAAGCAAGTATCGTCGACGTTTCTCCATCGGCTTATTCTTAACGCGGCTGGATCGCCGTGGAAACGGCGTAGAAACATCAACCTTTAAACACAGCTATGTTTATTCAGATACAGTTCTAACCCATCCTATAGTCAGTAAATGGGTCTTAAATCCAGTATTTATTCTAATTAAAATTGTTAATCTATAAATCTTTAGTAAATGAAGCCTCTAGTGTTTGTAGTGCGATTTCGAATTCTTTTCAGTGTTATACAGTGTTTAATCTCTCATGAACATTTGATTTTTGTCCATTTATTTGCACATTATTTGAACTCCTGACCTCTTTCCTGTGTTTTTAGCTACTGCACTTTGTGTTTAAGTTAGTGATTGCCATATTACAGTATTATTTTATTTACTTTTTTTTCAGCAAAGCCTGATCTGGTCCGAGTGTGAGATAAACCGCATAACAGATTAGCATACGGTGGTGGTGGTTTTCACAACATAAACTCAATCATGACCAGAGTAAAGCACATGGATCAAGACGCGTAGAGACAGATTACAGGTTAACGTAGGAAAAATAAGGATTAGCACTGATTTGTGATGCCTGATTTGGCTTAAACCGAAGAACGCCTTTGTCACTTTATTATCATATATTAACTGACCATTGCAATGTTTCTATTTATTAACGATAATATCATTAAAATGATGTATTATGTTGCCATAAATATTTATCTGATGTTATGATTTGCGCAACGTGTTACATGTGTACTCTGTCATAATACTCGGGATTTAATATTTAACATTTATATATATTATTATTATTATTATTGTTATTACATTATACAAACGTATTCATCTCAATAAAGAAAAGCAGCTGTGATTGTGTGTGTGCGTGTGTGTACTTGTCATTATATTAGATTTAAGAGTTAAAGAAGTGATAATTTACCTATTTCATTGATATTATTTTACAGAACACAAACTGTTTACATTTAAATAATAGTCAGATGTTGTCTGTTGTTTGGTGTTTGCTTTTATTTGATCACCGTTAAGAGAAAAGGCACAGCTATAGACGGGCTCATAAGTTTACATACGCGTTGCTTAATCTACAAAATGTTAATAATTAAAAAAAAAGAGAGATCATAAAAACTGCATTGTGTTTATTTAGTTCCGCCCTGAATAAGTGATTTCACACAGCAGATGTTTGCATCTCGTCCACAGGACACAATAATAACTGAGTTTACACACAGGAACCAGTTCAGAAGTCTCCATGCGCTCGATTATTAACCCTGTGTGTGTTTCCTGATGATCAGCGGCTGTGTTTGTGTTTTGTGACAGTTGTTCTTGAGGCTCTTGTTCGTCCTGAGCAGTTAAACTGCACACTGTTCTTCAGTAAAGTTCTCCAGGTCCTGCACCTTCTCTGCTTCTCCAGCATCTTCTGCGTGTCTGACTCCTTTCCAGCAGCAGCTCTGTGATGCTGAGATGCGTCTCTTCACACTGAGGACAGCTGAGGGACTCGAACACGACGATTACAGAAGCTGCAGACGTTCACTGATGCTCGAGAAGAGTCCGGGGAGGGGGGGTGTAAACTTTTGAACAGGATGATCTGTGTAGTCTTATTATTTTATTTAAAGATCTTATTTTTTTCATTTAGTACCGCCCTTCCGAAGCTACACAAGATATTTACATGTTTCCCAGAAGACAAAATAATAACTGAATTTGTGTTCGTTTTCCATAAAGGGTGCCAATAATTCTGGACCACCTCCATGATAGTTTCATTTGGCAGTTTGTTCAGAGGAATTTATAAATAAAACACAATCCAGTCCAAAAAAAAACTGGGCTGATGAAATTAAAAATAACTAAAATTATGACATTTATTAATAGATTTAATAAAACATTTATAAATAACTACATCTAAACATCTAAACTACAGAAAATATCAAAATTATATACAGCAGCCGTTTTCTTTTAGTTTTAAATTTCTGAAACAGTGCAATCTGGCAACACTGTGGTGGGAGGTGATTGACATTTGATTGACTCCAGCAGCCAATCACAGGCGAGATGATGTTTATTTATCCAATCAGCGCTGACGTGTCCGGAAAGAGCCGGGACTTTCCGAATTATTCCGAAGTTCAATGACGGAAATAACGGAGGCCTTCAGTCGCAGTTCTTCCACAGTGCAGAGAGAGAGAGAGAGAGAGAGAGAGAGAGAGAGTTCACAAACTTTTAACTTGCACTCGGTTTGTTTGTTGGTGCTTTGAGGTGTAAAACATGAAGAATCTCGCACTGATTCTGGGATTAATGCTGTCTGTTGTTGTGAGCAGTGACGCCATTATCAGGTAAATAANAATAATAATAATAATAATAATAATAATAAAAGAAACCTCATTCGTGTTTTGCTTCATTTCATTCACCACCTCAGTGAGATGCAGGAGGAGAAATGCACAGTGCTGGATTTGTTTAGCTGGTTTTCAGTTTTTGTTGTGTTTCTGAGCAGGAGAAGAAGAAGAAGAAGAAGAAGAAGAAGAGTAGGAGCAGGTTGTAAGAAGTTGCTCATTGTGTGTGTTGCTGTGCGGTTGTGTATTTGTGTATTTATTCTGATTAATGCATCGTGTGTGTGGGATTAAAACACAAAGCCAGGTTGTGTAATATCTCTCTCTTTCACACAAGCTGCATTTCGTCTGTTTAATCCTCTCTTTATTTGCACTTGCTGTACTTCAGGGTTTAGGGGAAGCAGTCCTGAGCCTGAGCCTGGTTCCTCAGTCCTCCTGGCCAGGCCTTCCTTATCTTCACTGTAGAGCTCGTGCTAAAAATAAGTTTCATTTTCTCTTCTCTTTTTGTTTCCTCTTTGTGACAGAGGAGTGCAGCTTGTTGTGCAGAGATGAACTCTGTCCTGCCGCACCTTTTTCTTATCAGGGAATGAGGAAGTAACTGCTTCAGTAATAAAGTTGATTTTAATTTTATTATTTTTTTTATTCAGTGCCACAAGAACAAGAGCTATTGAACACAGTCACATTATTGACAACATTAATGCTGCCAGACAAAATTCAGTCCTTTTAAACACACGAGATGTTTTCGGTGCTTATTTGTTTTTAGTTTCTTCCAAAAGGTTTCTGTATAATGAAGAGAATTTGATTTACAAAGAGCCGATTTCTTCTGAGACAAAAATGCATAGCAGTGTGTTGTCTGTAAACAAGTCGACTCTCTGAAGCGGCTCTTTCAGGTGAAGGTCATAAAGCGACTCGGTGAAGGTCACGGTACAAGTGCAGCCAGATTCAGTCTGTGGCGTAGTACATTCAAAACTCCAGAGTCTAAAGAGCCGTCGTTTGTCCTTCTGATGAAAATTCAGCAGTGTTGTGTGTTCAGGACTCGTCTGATAATGAGTCAGTGCCGTGTGTTTGAGTCTCTGTGTGTTAGTGTATCTGTAGTGCACTGAAAATTAATCAGCAGTTTATGAACGCAGGCTGATATTATCAGTAAATATCACAATACTCCAGCGCTTCTTCACGACATGTGTGGCGATCATTTTTCTAACAAAGTGCCAACAACCTCCAGGGATTTTCTCCAGACTTTACAGAAACGATACTCTTTCCTGATAAAAAGGAGGGAGGATTTTCATTTCTATTCAGCACAGCCATGAAGTAAGACGTTATGGTGATGGCGATCTTGTGTAAGAGTGTATCGTGATGTTATTGCGTCGTGAGCGTGATACCGTGTGGCTGTGTTTCAGGATCCCTCTGAAGCGGATGCGCTCCGTACGCCGCACGCTGGTCGACAGCGCTCTCGCTCAGGGCCAGCTGAAGTGGGGGGCTGAGGAAGGCGCTGAGGAAGGCGCTGAGGAGGCGTGGAGCATGGACGCTGCTCAGTTTCCTGTGGAGAAACTCTCCAACTTCATGGACGTAAGCAGCAGCAGCACCTCGACAAACACCTGCAAACTGCACCTCTAGCAGCGCTTTATTCACAGCAGCGTTTCAGTGTTTTCTGCACGCAGACGTTCCTTTAAATGACGTGAAACTCACAGCGTGTCGTCACAGTGCTCTTACAGTCAGAGATACACATCACTGATATTACACTGCGGCTCTGTCGTTCTCTAACAGCGGCTCTGTCGTTCTCTAACAGCGGCTCTGTCGTTCTCTAACAGCGGCTCTGTCGTTCTCTAACCGCGGCTCTGTCGTTCTCTAACCGCGGCTCTGTCTTTCTCTAACAGCGGCTCTGTCGTTCTCTAACAGCGGCTCTGTCTGTCTCTAACAGCGGCTCTGTCTGTCTCTAACAGCGGCTCTGTCGTTCTCTAACAGCGGCTCTGTCTGTCTCTAACAGCGGCTCTGTCTGTCTCTAACAGCGGCTCTGTCTGTCTCTAACAGCGGCTCTGTCTTTCTCTAACAGCGGCTCTGTCTGTCTCTAACAGCGGCTCTGTCGTTCTCTAACCGCGGCTCTGTCTTTCTCTAACCGCGGCTCTGTCTTTCTCTAACAGCGGCTCTGTCGTTCTCTAACAGCGGCTCTGTCGTTCTCTAACAGCGACTCTGACTGCAACGCAGGTTTCTATTAATGCTCTCGCTCTAATACGTTATCGTTTCCATAGTAACGGCTCGTTCACAGGGACGTGTACAGCAGACGCTCTGCATAAAACTGAGTAAAAAACGTGTGTAATCATTGATCTAGTGAAGTTTTCTGTAAGATGTTTATGGAAGGAGTCTCCAGTGTCAGCGCTTTGTAACAGTCAGAGGTGAAGCTGTAACTTTAAGTTTTCTGACATCTTCAGGACAGAGGAGTTTACGCTTCTTTGCGGCTTCTGGATATCACGACAAGGTGCGCTTTTTTAACTTGAAGAGAGAGAATAAAGAGCGGCCGGTAAGGGAGCGAGGGTTTATAGCTGCTGTAACGTAAGTGACAACAGGAACTAACTCGTTTCACTGAACATTAAGTGTAACTCTAAACGGATAAAATGTACGACGTGACGGTCTTTAATAAGTAGAAATGTAGAAGGCTGCGGTGTAAGAGGAGACACGTGGGACGTGCTGCTGCGGGAGAATGAAGAGCGTTATTTTCCCGTGCCGTTTCCAGGCTCAGTACTTCGGCGTGATCAGCATCGGGACTCCGCCGCAGGACTTCACCGTGCTGTTCGACACCGGCTCCTCCAACCTGTGGGTTCCCTCCATCCACTGCTCCTTCCTCGACCTGGCCTGCTGTGAGTAAACCGCTGAGCTCCTCACGACGCTGCACAACTCACAGCACAGGAGGGTTCTCACAGAATTATTGGCACCCATACGAATAAATTCTCTCTCTCGCTCTCTTTCTTACTCTTTCTCTCACTGTCTCGTTTTTTGGTCTCTCTCTTTCGCTCTCTCTCTCGCTGTCATTCTTGTTCTTTCTCTTGCTCTCTCTCTCACTTTATCTCTCTTGTTCTTGTTCTCTCTCTCTCTCTGCCACACTCTTTCTCTCACTCTCTCTCAATTGATCTCTCTTTCGCTCTCTCTCAATCGATCTTGCTCTCTGTCTCGCACTCTCTCTTGCTCTCGCTCTCTCTCTTTCTCTCTCTCTTTTGCTCTTGCTCTCTCTCTCGCTCGCTTGATCACTCTCTCTCTCTCGCTCACTCACTCTCTCTTGCTTGCTCTCTCTCAGGGCTCCACCATCGTTATAACTCTAAGAAGTCGAGTACCTACGTACAGAACGGCACTAAGTTCTCCATCCAGTACGGCAGAGGAAGTCTGAGAGGTTTCTTCAGTCAGGACACAGTGACGGTGAGCCTCCTGCATCCAGGCGGAGTGTTTAACACGTTTACTAGCTACTAAAGCTGCTATATAATTGTATGTGTTGATGTGTGTGTGCGTGTTGATGATGATGATGATGATGATGATGATGATGATGGTGGTGGTGTGTGTGTGTGTGTTTGCAGCTGGCAGGGCTTAACCTACAGGACCAGCTGTTTGCTGAGGCGGTGCAGCAGCCGGGTCTGGTGTTTGCTTTGGCGAGGTTCGATGGTGTGCTCGGAATGGCGTATCCCATCCTGTCAGTGGGAAACGTGCGACCCGTGTTCGACTCCCTCATGGCTGCCAAACTCCTGCCGCAGAACATCTTCTCTTTCTACATCAACAGGTCTGACCTCACTCCGCCTTCTGGGCGTGGTCAGGAAGCGACTAACGCGACTGAGTGGAGACGACTGTTAGGTCTTAACGCTTAATGATAAGTTCATGGTTATAAATAAAACAATTCGAAGTTCGCTAATCAGACCAGAGGCGATAAATAAAATGAAAAGGAACGGTAATCTCGCTCAGCCTGGAGCTCATCTCTGGTTTGATGCCTTCAGCTGGTTAATTTACACGGACGTGTGTGATTGGCTGAAACGGAGGATCCGAGCCGGGTCGTGTGAGCGGTTGCCGAGCTGCGGTATAGAGTTTAATTCATTCTGTATGATTTTGCGGTAAGGAAATGACACTGGTGCCGTGCGCCGAACCTCGCCTTCGGTTCTGAGCCCTCCGCTCGCCTTCGGTTCTGAGCCCTCCGCTCGCCTTCGGTTCTGAGCCCTCCGCTCGCCTTCGGTTCTGAGCCCTCCCCTCGCCTTCGGTTCTGAGCCCTCCGCTCGCCTTCGGTTCTGAGCCCTCCCCTCGCCTTCGGTTCTGAGCCCTCCCCTCGCCTTCGGTTCTGAGCCCTCCCCTCGCCTTCGGTTCTGAGCCCTCCTCTCGTCTTCCATTGGTCCAAATATCACACGGTTGCTTACATCACTGCACGGAGAGACAGACTGATTTACACCTCCATCGTTTTCTCGATTACTTTCAGCTGTTCCTTCTTCTTTATAAAAGCGAAACACTTGACAACACTTTTCACATTTGTTGGTCTTTCATCTCCGACATGACTTCTATTTTTTATTTTTAGAAGAGTTTCATAAATGAGCTCAGTGTGTTTGCGTAAATTTAATTTTCTTCCCCCTAAAAATTCCTCATAACTCACTGACCTCTCACTTCTGCTTTTTCTGGTGGTTCACATGGACTGAAGCGTGTGTGTGTGTGTGTGTGTGTGTGTGTGTGTGTGTGTGTGTGTTTAGGGACCCTAAAGCGGAGATCGGGGGGGAGCTGATGCTGGGTGGTTTTGATCAGCAGTATTTTGATGGAGATATTCACTACCTGAACGTCACCCGTAAAGCGTACTGGCAGATCACGATGGACAAGTAAGACATGATCGTGCACAACAAACACATACACACACACACACACACACACACACACACACACACTCACACACACACATACATATATATATATGTATGTATGTGTGTGTGTGTGTGTGTGTGTGTGTGT
>CM074973.1:978075-980914 GCA_037577455.1 Pangasius macronema
TGCAGGTTTATATTAATGCGCTCGTTCTGATACGTCATCGTTTCCATAGTAACAGCTCGCTCACGGGGACATGTACGGCGTACGGTGGACGCTCCACTGATAATGAACGGATTTAAAAAAAAATTAAAAATCACTGATATGGTGACGTTTTCTGACGTAAGGAGAAATGTGTTTATTTAACACTGATGGAAGGAGTCTCCAGTATCAGCGCTCTGTAACAGACAGAGGTGAAGCCGTAACTTTAAGATTTCCGACGTCTTCAGGACAGACGAGTTTACTCTTCTTCTTCTTCTTATTCGATAGAGAGAATAAAGAGAGCGAAGATGCTGAGGGACATGTAACTATAAACAGATAAAAAATAATACAATGCGTTCTTCAGTAAATAAAAAGCGTAACTGTTGGTGAGCTGCTGTGGTGTAAGAGGAATAAAACACTTAGGAACGTCCTGTTGTAGGAAAATGATCAACATCCCTCGCTCAGGATTCCTCTCAGGAGCTCGCTGCTACACGCAGGAGAACATCACAGGCTTCGTGACGTCACATCTCACCATTACTGTAGTAGGGATTAGTCCGACGTGCATGTCTAGAAAAATGTGTTAGTCGTGAATTAGTAAATTTTTTTTAGCATCTACAGCAGGACTAACCGGCATCTCACCTTGTTCACTTTCATCTCATCATTTTAACGGCATAATTTAAACAACATTTCTAACGCTATTACGATGTAATACGTCACACATGCAGCGTTATAAATCATTTATAACAACATTAGAGCGCGCGAGACGCAGAGTTACACAAATTTAACCACTGCATTGTGTAATTTCTGTAAAAACACAAACAATCTGTTACAGAGGGAAAAAAGACAACGATCAATTAACTCATAGTCTATAAAAAGTAATTAATAATAATAATAATAATAATAATAATAATAATTTAAAAAAACACCAAACATTTAAATTGTAACCGTTACAGCTAGGTGGCTAAGTCACTAGCTAGCACCTCACTCGGTGACCTTTAATAGCTAAACAACACCGGAAATAGAATTATTAAACTAATATATATATCTCTCAACCACAGAAACAATCACATTTTAGTCACTTTAACAGAAATACTTACGTTTAAGGACGTTTATAAAACGTTTTGTCCTTTATTTCAAAGCGGAGCTGCAAACTCGCCTCGGCTCCGGCACCGGAAGACCAACACCACGTGACCACCCGCAACAGAGAAATTACTTCCGGAGGTCAAAAGGTTTATATATATTTTTAAACTGAAAATTTTACTCATATTATAATTAAACGAAACATGTTGAAAAAGTAAAATTCAATAAATCAATAAATGCAATGTGTTGTTGTTTTTTTTGTTTTTGTAACAACAACAATAACATATGCAAAGGAGCCAGTGTGTCGTTAACCGGTCACTTATTTGCATATGATTTGCATATCAAACAGCAATTTTATCAACACAATTCTTCATTACATTTTTACATCACACTCCGTCAGTCAGAGTCTGATATCAGTCTATCNTCAGTCTATCTATCGGTCAGAGTCTGATATCAGTCTATCTATCGGTCAGAGTCTGATATCAGTCTATCTATCGGTCAAAGTCTAATATCAGTCTATCTATCGGTCAGAGTCTGATATCAGTCTATCCATCGGTCAGAGTCTGATATCAGTCTATATATCGGTCAGAGTCTGATATCAGTCTATATATCGGTCAGAGTCTGATATCAGTATATCCATCGGTCAGAGTCTGATATCAGTCTATCTATCGGTCAGAGTCTGATATCAGTCTATCTATCGGTCAAAGTCTAATATCAGTCTATCTATCGGTCAGAGTCTGATATCAGTCTATCCATCGGTCAGAGTCTGATATCAGTCTATATATCGGTCAGAGTCTGATATCAGTATATATATCGGTCAGAGTCTGATATCAGTATATCTATCGGTCAGAGTCTGACATCAGTATATCCATCGGTCAGAGTCTGATATCAGTCTATTTATCAGTCAGAGTCTGATATTAGTCTATATATCGGTCAGAGTCTGATATCAGTATATCCATCGGTCAGAGTCTGACATCGCTCTATCCATCAGTCAGAGTCTGATATCAGTCTATTTATCAGTCAGAGTCTGATATCAGTATATCCATCGGTCAGAGTCTGATATCGCTCTATCCATCAGTCAGAGTCTGATATCAGTCTATCTATTGGTCAGAGTCTGATATCGCTCTATCCATCAGTCAGAGTCTGATATCAGTCTATCTATCGGTCAGAGTCTGATATCAGTCTATCCATCGGTCAGAGTCTGATATCGCTCTATCCATCGATCAGAGTCTGATATCGGTCTATCTATCAGTCAGAGTCTGATATTGCTCTATCCATTGGTCAGAGTCTGATATCAGTCTATCAGTCTATCTATCGGTCAGAGTCTGATATCGCTCTATCCATCAGTCAGAGTCTGATATCGCTCTATCCATCGGTCAGAGTCTGATATCAGTCTATCTATCGGTCAGAGTCTGATATCAGTCTATCAGTCTATCTATTGGTCAGAGTCTGATATCAGTCTATCAGTCTATCTATTGGTCAGAGTCTGATATCAGTCTATCAGTCTATCTATCGGTCAGAGTCTGATATCAGTCTATCTATCGGTCAGAGTCTGATATTGCTCTATCCATCGGTCAGAGTCTGATATCAGTCTATCTATCGGTCAGAGTCTGATATCGCTCTATCCATTGGTCAGAGTCTGATATCTATCTATCAGTCTATCTATTGGTCAGAGTCTGATATCAGTTTATCCATCGGTCAGAGTCTGATATTGCTCTATCCATCGGTCAGAGTCTGATATTGC
>CM074973.1:1096447-1106803 GCA_037577455.1 Pangasius macronema
AATTTGAGTATGAGCAACAGAGTCATTTCTGAATTCCTCAGAGTTTTAACTTTTTACGTCTATCATATCCTAGTGAAGTCATAGACTCTTCAATGATTGAGACTTGAGTGTAAACTGTTTTGGTAAGTGCAGTCTTTAGGCTATCCATGGAAGCCTAGGACTCTGGACTTGGGTCGCTGAACTTGGACCCGACTCAGACTGTATGGCTTGTGACTCTAGATTTGACACAAACCTTGGACACTGATACATCTTGTGATTTGACCATTAAGACTCAGTGTACAGTGTTACCATTTGAAAGAAAAATACATGATATTCAGTTTTATAAAATGAAACTGACTGATTTAAATAATGGATTGTCTGTGCAGGTTCAGTCATGGTTGTGTCTGTAATTGTGTCGTTCCTCATCCTCGTCCCCTTGACACTCTCTGTGCCTCAGTCACCATGTCGCCACTGTTGTGATGATGACTTTCTGCCAGACGAGGCTCCCACAACACTACCACCAGACACGTCGGCCATGCCTGAAATACGCACGTACATCAATATGACCATTCTCAAAGGTAATCTTAACATCTCTCCTTGGGATTTGAGTCTTGTGGGTTAAGCTATCAGACTGGGGGTTTAGGGGGGGTAGGATTTAAAAAAGCAATTGCTACTTAGTGAAGGCATTTAGCAAACATCACCAATCCACACAGATCAGAAATTCTGGACTACCTGGAGTACGCCACATCAAGACCCTTAGGACTAAGTCTTAAATCAGTCTGAATGCACAAGAAATGGAGGGAAAGGGATGAGGAGCTGCATTGCAAGAGATCTGTATCTTCATGCTTACAATAACGGTCCGCCGAAGGCATGTGGTGAGTGTGTGTACGAGCATGTCAGTGCTAGTGATGGAACCTGGTGGAGGAGAGGCTGATGTGGAAGAGAGCATGACCTGTATTTCTGCGCATGGTTGTGCATGTATGAGTGTAAAAGTGTGTCTGTGTGTGCATGTGTGTATGTGTCAGAAACTATGTGTGTGTGTGTGTGTGTGTGTGTGTTGTGATGAAATCTTTCAGGCCTTCTTTTTGTTTCAGTTCCTCAGTTCCAGCTGTTTTTTTATTTGATGTCTGATTTGAATAAAGGGTCTAGGTTTTGTTTGTGCTTTGAGGGGATTTTTAGAGGTCCTGCGTTACGGTGTGAAACACATGCAAACTAAATAACCCACAATAAACGTAACCTTCTTCTTCAGTCCGCATGTGCTAGTCCACGATTTTTCAGGTTTAAATGAGAGTGCTTGTGTTTAAAGGTGGTGGTCTAGACATTGAAAAACATCTGATGCTTCTACTAAACTTTGGAGGTGTGAACTACTTGAAGGCGATTTTGATAATCTGAATGCGGAGCCCAGAATATTTAATTGATTACCTGTGGAACATGACTCTGAATACGAGGAACTTTCCTTGTTTAAATATTGACGTAACTTTAGAATTTTTCACACACTCTGAATATGACCCATTATTTTATGGTATTATTTACAAAGACTAAATTACAGCAGTCTTGATACTTTCTCTTGATAAATGTAGCTGACTCAGAGTGTGTGTGATGTTTGCGCCAAAGCTCTTTAACCAGGTATTTCCTACTGCAATAGTCTCAGAAGGGAGTCGGAACACAGATATGGTAATTAAAGACAAATCTATACATGTCATTTCAAACAGGCAGGTTGAAATCAAAATGCAAAAATGTCTGAAAACAGGAGATCATTAACCATGAGCTAGGAATGATTGACAAGGTGAAACCACAAACCAAACAGCATTTGCACAGCTAAAGCTTAATCCAATGCAATCTTAGTCTGCTCCTCCCTCCTTAGGTGATAAAGGAGAAAAGGGAGAAAAGGGAACACCAGGGAAGCCTGGTTTAGAAGGTCCTCCTGGAGCACAAGGTCCTGAAGGCCCCAAAGGCTCCAAAGGTCAAGCTGGAGCACCTGGAGCTTCATGCAAGTCAGAACACTCTACATTCTCAGTGGGTCGACGCAAAGCCCTCCACAGCACAGACTCCTACCAGGTGCTTCTGTTTGACACCGTCTTCGTCAACATGCCCGGCCATTTCGACATGTTCTCCGGCAAGTTCCGGTGCAGCATTCCAGGTGTCTACTTCTTCAATGTGAATGTGCACACGTGGAACTTCAAGGAGACCTACGTGCACATCATGCAGAATGAGGAGGAGCGCACTCTGGTGTACACTCAGCCTGGACAGCGCTCCATCATGCAGAGTCAGAGCGTCCTGCTGACCCTCGAGCTCAACGACGAGGTGTGGGTGCGTCTGTACAAGCGCGAGCGCGAGAATGCCATCTACAGCGACGATGTGGACATCTACATCACGTTCAACGGGTACCTCATCAAATCGAACGCGGACTGAGAGAATCATGACTATGAGGGCTGATGATTTGAAGTTACTGTTACCACTCGGAAGTTCCCAAATGTTTTATTCCTCTTATACCACAGCAATTTGCCAATGATTCCAATTTTTCATTTATTTAAAAAGCCATACTTTTAATCCATTTATAGTTATATTTAATGTTTTAGGACGCCCATGAAACAAGTTAGTTCCTGTTCTCGCTTAAGTTCTAGCAGCTATAAACAGTCATTTCCTCACCAGCCGCTCTTTATTCTCTCTCTTAAAGTTAAAAAAACGCAGCTTGTCATGTTACCTGGAGAAACCTCAAAGCGTAAACTCCTCTGTCCTGAAGATGAAAACTTAAAGTCACAGCTTTACCTCTGACTGTTACAAAGCGCTGACACTGGAGACTCCTTCCATCAATGTTAAATAAACGTCTCCTTACCTCAACAATAACACATTTTTAATTGAGAACTGGCCCTGTGAATGAGCTGTTACTATAGAAAGGATAATGTATTAGAACACGCACATTAACATAAGTGATTTACAGCCTTTAATTCTGATCTTGGATCCGTTTTTTTTTTCTTTATGTGTCCTAATAATACAGTCTAAGAAGGAAAGAATATTACATCAGCGCTTTCTGCATAACCCTAAAAATAAGGACTGACTGTTGTATTAATATCTCCAGCTTAGTTAACTCCAACCTCATAAACCTCACACATGTACATCTGCCACAGGACGTGATGGTACCCTGTGATAAGGAAATCGGAAATCGTTATTCTGTTAACTGCGCAATACCACACACACACACACACACACACACACACTCATGTCTGTCAGCTCATGTCTGTATGAGTAACTGGACTGATTCAAAGTTAAATTAAAACATGTATAACATCTATAAACATGAGCAAAACTCGGCCATGTGGCTGGGACATGATTTCCTATCGGAAAGGGTTCCTATAAGAAGTAGAGCCCTTTTTAGGAGTGTGAGAACCTTCAATTATTCACTTAACCAGTACGATGAGGTGCGGTGTAGATAAGGCTGAGAGTATTTTACTCTAAATAAAATAAGCGAGCTCTATATGCTAAGGTTCTTGTAGGGATAATATTAAGGATCATGAATATTATACAACCAAATGGAAAAGTCGTGTATTAAGTACAAAAGAAATGTGAATTTTCTTTGGTTGGGGTGAAAACTGTAGTACACAACACACACTTGCCAAAACCTCATAACTCCCCCAAAAACCATTTCAGGGTGTGTGCGTGTGCGTGTGTGTGTGTGTGTGTGTGTGTGTGTGTGTGTGTGTGTGTGTGTGTGTGTGTGTGTTAGCTTTGGGTAGTCAATCATTTTACTGTTCTTACTGACTTCCATCATAAAATTTCCTCAAGCTCTGAAAATATTTTTTATGCAATGAATGGGAATCAAAAATAATAATCTGGTTTTAATGGTTTAATTGTGAAATCAACATGCATGTCAGTACACTGATCTGTGTGTGTGTGTGTGTGTGTGTGTGTGTGTGTGTGTGTGTGTGTGTGTGCTGAACTGTGAACAGGATGTGTGTGGTTTCCCTACATTAGGCCTCGAGCTGAAAGTGAAACGGTAAAGGAGCTGCAGTAAAGAACGTTGAACTTAGTATAACAAAAAAACATGTTATACTTTATATTTTGATTTAAATCTAATCCTAAAATGTAATTAATCATAAGCCTCTAGACTCTTTTACACACACACACACACACACACACACACACACACACACACACTCAGGCCAGGGCATGATGTTTCATTATAAAACTGTTTGAGAGGGAGTTACAATATTTTTGTGTTGCAACATCCTGAGCAACATCGCAGGTTTGTTCTTTAACTGGGATTTCTTAATGGTGCTAAAATGCAAATTGGTGCTAAAATGCTTTTGTTTGTTTGTTTGTTTTAATGCTTGTGTATGTTGTTCAATATTATAATCAAAAAAGAAAAAAGGCTATATTAAAGATTTCTGAAGGCGATGGGACTGGCAGTGAATGAGATTTGCGGCGACACATGAGGAACAAACCCCTGTGTGTGGTGCTGTTTGAGGAAATGAATCAACGACAGGGTGGTGTGATGAAGCGGAGTCACTGTTACAATGCTGTAGCTGATTATTTTCCTATAACTGCATGTTCCCAAGTGTTTTGTTCTTCTTATACCACAGAAATTTGTCAACAGTTACATTTTTTATTTTATTTTTAATGAATGAAACATCACATTTTGTCCATTTATAGTTACAGATAACGTGGAACATCCATGAAAATGAAAGTTAATTCCTGTTATCAGAACATTTATAAAAATACAGAAACAAAAAAAAGTACATGTACAATTACTTCATGATTTTTTAAAAATGATTTTAGAAAAAATAATTTATCAAAGAAATAATTTATCAAAGAATTGAAATCATACTTTCTTATCCATATCCACTGTAAATAAATGACATCCAGCATTGTACCAAAATTACCAGTAGCTCAAATTAATGAGGTGCAAAGAAAAAAAAAACTAACCGATCCGCTCGATAGCGTAAGCACAAAAGGCTAAAGGGAGCGTTAGCGAGTTAGCGCTAGCGTAGTTACTGAGTGGTTTATTCTGCAACTAACACACTGCGATTGTTTTCTTTAAATTATTAAAACATGGATCGTTTAGCTGTTATCTCACTGTTTTCCAAAGATGTAAAATTAAACATGCTAATCTATAAATATTACTATCAATTACAATAAAAGTATTTTCATTTGTTAAATATTAAATATCTTGACTGTTCAGGGTTCAAAGCCGATGTAGTGCGTGCTCCATGCACTAGCTAGCTGCTAGGCTAAGTGCTTACAATGAAACCACGGCAAACAAACAGCAGTAACATAGAATCAGGAACGCCTACTAGCAACCCACGACTAGCATTCTGGGTGATTAGAGTGAAGTTAAAAACAATCAGGGCTTTAATTACACCACTCTCAGTTGTTCAGATAACTCTGACTGTGTGTGAGGTCAGGATTCAAGCCATTATTAATGTCCTGTTGCACTGGCAGTTTCACTTCTATCTAGAAATAAATGATCAGCAGATACAGACTTAATGTAAAAAAAAAAAAAAAGAGAGAGTTGGTTCTACATTCAGGATATTTTCACTTCTTAGAATTCTTCTGCATACACACACACACACACACACACACACAGATATAAAGGCTCTGCCCTCCAGGTATGCTGAGTGTGTTGGTATTCAGCTCCATGACTCCTCCTTGTTTTTATGACAAAGTGCTTTACATTGTTAAATCATTTGTTTATTTCCATTGATAAAGACCATTAACAAACAAAAGATCAGTGTAGGAAGGACAGAATGTCTCTGATGACTGTTGTCCCAGTGACATTTTCCAGTGGGACGGTTGTCTTAGAGACAAAACCCAGAGAAAGGGTGGGATCCTGTTTCTGCTGCTTTCTCTGTGAAAAAGGCTCGAGTGTTTTCTCGCACTGCAGTGGCCTTTGTTTGGACAAAAGTGAGGAGGAAGTCACCTCCTGACTGCCTGGCGTCTCGCCACTCACCTGAGTAAAGGCCATTACCCATCTGCCGCTAATCTGGTTAAAGGCTACTAGTTACTCGTCTGATTAAAGGTAACTAGCCACTCACCTGGTTAAAGAAATTAGTCATTAACCTGGTGAAAGGTAAACTAGCCACTTGCTTAGTTAAATGTAACTCGCTACTCACCTGGTTAAAGGCCACTAGACACTCATCTGGTTAAAGGCTATTAGACACTTGTTTGGTTACTTAAGGAGGCTATTTAGTCATTAACAAGCAATGTATTTGGTTATTAGTAAATGGCTGCTACATAAATAACTTTTTGTAACCCAGGGCAGTTAATTGTCTGGTTATTGATACACAAAGGAAGGATTAGAAGAGGTTAAATAACTAATAGCCAGTTGTTTATGCTAGGAGGCTAGCTGATTAGCTGGTGATCCATATGACCAAAGGTAATGACCAGGTTATTAATTAACACAAGGCAGAAAACTAATTATCTGATTATTAACAAGAGACCAGGGCAGTGGCACTGATATAATGTCATTCTTCTTCTTCGTTAGGTCAAAGGTCAAAGAACCATTTTATGGCTCATGAAGAATATTTTACAAAATAAAGAATGAACATAAAGTTAGACTAAAACATTTATATATGCTTGAGAGCTTACATGCAGCAGTATATTGTCTGCATATGGAAGGCAAAACATTACACAAAGAAAACTTTAGACAGCTATTCTTGGTACAGTAAAGTTAGTCCTGATTTGAGATTCAATCTCAAGTCCATTTTCTCACTTCCTGTGCGTATTGCTTTTCATAATAGTGGAAGAACTGTATATATTTATTAGCTGTCTGGCAAATACTGACACTCCAACTATAAGAGCTGCATCTCCACAGCTGGGATGTGGGATGTTTGATGTATGCTCAAGTTAAAATCCAGTGTTGTAGTCCTCCCACATGATGACTCCTACTAGCCCTTACTTACTATTAAAAAAATATTATGTTACCATTTTTGGGATCAGTGTTTCCGTAATAATTTCTGCTAAATAAATCATCAAAGTACCAACACTGACAATACAAGATAAAATGCCCTTGCAGGGCTCAATTACTTGACCAAAGACGAATTAACATTTTGGGGTATTCCAGTTGTCAGGCAGACATTATGTCGTGCTTTGCTGCTCATTTTCATCCTTTAGCATACGGATTCTCTAGCAAATAGCGATACTTGTTATAATTATCCAGCAGATATTTGGGAGCAAACATGTGCTCTTTAGGGTTTGCTAGAGGATAGCTCGATGCTGTCCCATCAAACCAGCCACCGGTTCGTATTAACTCCCTGATGTAACTCAGTTTCCGCTTCTCCTCAAAGTCCCCCCAGCGAGGAAAATCTCCATTTTGTGCAGAAATCAGTTTATAATAAATGCCATCTGGTGTGAAGCACCATGAACAATGCCATCCTGCGTAGTGAACCGGGCTTCCGATGGACCATGGCATTAGAACCTGTCCTGACTTCTTTTCGTACTCCCGGAAATCTGACATGGTGTAATAATTCCGTCGTCGTAGCAGAATCCCGTCCCCTCTATAGACCATAAGAAGCATGCCTATGGTGCATCCAGATATAATGTCCAGTGTTCCTGGCTGCCTCCAGTAAAATCCATACAAGGACTTCCGCATGTGAATCCCAAATGGTTCCGTCCAACCATCATAGAATTTGAGGAAAAGAATTCCTTCCCGAAGAGGAATCTCATCTGCATCGTCCAGAACGAACACGTCGTCATGTCTCAGGCCCTCAACCCTTAGCAATCCATTTTTGGACAAGAAGGTGCGCAGGTAGTCGTCTGCGATCCAGCCGTTGGCGCGGCCACCTTTGGGGAAATGGTCCAGGAAGACGTAGAGGATTTTGTGCTTCACATAATCAAAAGTTCCGTTGAGGAGGAGTCGAAGGAAGTTCAGGCGTTTGGCCTCACCATATGCAGTGTAATTCGACTCGCACACCAGAAAGAGATCCACAGCATCTGCTAGTTCATGAAATCTCACATGCAGCATGTCAAACTCATGATTGATGTTGATCGCATTTATGATTCGACGTGGAACCTTCCTGGGCTTCAGGTGTGATTTGGTGGGAAGATTTGAGTGTTGCACCACTGTTGGAACGCCGCAGTGGGGGCCGTGCCAACCTTGCCGGCAAACGCAACCCGACACCTCCTTCGCCGATATGAGTGGGTGATCTTGAAGAATGGTTTTATTTTTTATGGCACCTTCCAGTGTATTTGAATCCATTTCTGTCCCTTCAATGAAGCACAGCACTCCTCTCTCAGTTTGGATGAAGTAGGTTGTGGGATCATCCTGCAGAACGTGCAATCGTTTCTGAAGTTCCCCTTGTGGACCTGAGGGATTTAGCAGGAGCACATCTTCTTCTACTGGGTCCTGCAAGAACAAGCAAAGCCAACATCTATGAATATCCAAATTCTTTAAATGTCTAGTAGCAGGAAGTCCAGGTGACAATTCTACAGATATTTTACCACTCTTCCGAGGTGCTTCAGGAGTTCACCTTCAAGATGTCTAGACGCACTGATGGACAATTACAATACACTGTGAAATGGCTATAAAAGCCACATCCCTACTTAAGAAATCACCTATGACAACCAAAGGCCTTATTCAGAGTTGGTGATAATTTTTCAAAATTTAGCAATCTGGAGTCATCATCACGGTGATACCACAGTATTATACAGAAGGCCCAGATATTAATGGATGAACAGGCCAAACAGAGAAAGCTCCATTTCTCACACGATTAGCTACACATGTTCATCACTCGAATAAAAAAAATCCTCATCACACAATCTTTTTGTGGTAAAAGGACAATCATTTTAGATCAAAGATGCCTTTTCAACTGTTTTAATGTTAGAAAATCAGAGGAAGAGAAAACCACCTGTTTTTTGACCACCTGATTTTGGAGCACAGAAAATAATGATAAGAAAGCAACGCAAGGAACTTTAGCATTTACTCCATTTACTTTATTAAAATTACCTGTTTTTAAGTGGAAAGTTTTTAACACACTTGAAAAAAATGCAGAAAGAAAAATTGGTCCAATTAAAATAATTACGCACTGTGGACAGATTTCAGTTGCCATAAAGTCTAAGGGTTCTTCAGTTGTCATTCAGGGGTATTTGTTGTATCTATAATAGAGTTTCCCAATCAGGAAGGGTTGCGAGTAGAATACTTTTAGGAGCCTAAGAACCCTTTATACACTGTACTACTGTACTACCAAATACTTCTCCTTGATGCTAGGGTGGTACCATCAAGACTACACCTTTTGTTCCTTTAGTAATTATCTTTTACCAGGTAAGGTGCATGTGGTACACCTTTAATTAGTAAAACTTTAAGGGTCCAATTATGTACCTTAAATTATTTTTAAAGGTAAATGAAGTATACTAAAAATACAAAGGTATACCTTTGATGGTACCTGACCAGCAACAATGAAAAGGACAGTGTAGTTCCTGTATTTCTGATAATTTGGTTGTTCTGATTCTGGAAAAGTAAATATCCCTTTTTCTTACAGCAAACCCAATTTTTGCCTTCCTATGATTTTTATCTGCAGCCTTATTACCTTCTGCTTATACGTGTCAGAGAGGAGGGGTGCAGTCAGTGTGTCCTGCCAGATTAAACCGCTGAATCCCACCAGTCGTAAGTGGTAAGTGGACAGTCTCTGCAGCAGAGCTTCCTGATGGAGAGTTTTATAGCAGTACAACAGAGAGAGCAAACAAACGCCGGCTGTGCAGAGCAGAAAGTGCCGCTGCCTTCTCACTTTCATCCTGAGAGAGAGAAAGAGAGAGAGAAATTACAAACAAGACATTAGACTGTACACTTCCCACCGCTTTATCAAGTAGGTTGCCTGTAAAACATGTAAAAAATTGAAAAAAAAAATTTCAAAAAAAAAAAAAACACCAAAAATCTAAACCAACAGCACACACATCTCTCCTGAGCAGAGTTTTACAGAGTTTTCAGCTCGGTATTTCTTCCTGTTCGAGCCGGTTACTGGACACCGAGCTCTCACTCAGCCCGATAATCAAATGAAACTTTGCCCTGCAGTATGACATTGTCTCACACTGCTGCACTCGTCTCACACCACCGCGTTCTGACATTACCACAGTAACACTGTTTAGCCTCTAATCCAATTTCCCCATTAACACACATCAGGTTATTTCATGACCAGGAAAGAAAACAGGATGCCTGTGTGTTTTATAGCCATGGGAACAAATGTGACTAGACTGTGGATACCACTTCTCTGGTCCTGATACCTTGATTAACACTATTAAGGCACTATTTTTTCCCCACTGATTGTCTCCCTAATTTATTCTCGGCCAATTCTTCTTGTGGCCAAGACTCTTGTGGCCTAATGGTCTGAGAGTCGGACTTGTAACCTGAAGGTGAACCTGAAGGTGGTGGGTTCGAGTCTCGGGTCC
>CM074973.1:1106903-1121972 GCA_037577455.1 Pangasius macronema
CAACTGCTCCCCGGGCGCCGCAGCTAAAATGGCTGCCCACTGCTCCGGGTGTGTGTGTGCACTTGGATGGGTTAAATACAGAGCACAAATTCCGAGTATGAGTCACCACACTTGGCCACAAGTCACTTCACTTCCCTCTCCGACAGATACCAGCCCGGCAGGATGAAGGCTAACATGAGCTTCCTCCAGGACACGTGAAGCAAGCCAAATGCATCTTTTCAAACTGCTGCTCATGCTGCATCACGGGGCGATGTAACACACTCGGAGGAAAGAGCTATCTTCCTCATGCATCAGCTCATAGATGCCCATTCTGAGGCACTTCTTAATGATGTAATGGGTTGATTGCTAATGTTGCTATATCTAAGTGCTGGAGCTCTACTCTGTTCTTTTTAGCGTCCCTTCTGCTATAACACACCTAAAATCGGCTCATACGATCTGAATAATGTACAGCGGAGTGATAAAGTCTGCACTCCTTTGTTTTCTTTATTTGATTAAAACCTGACCTAAATAATACAGTCAGTAACATGGCAAGCTGTGTTTTTTTTGTCTTATTAAATTCAAGAAAGTGCATAAAGAGAGGCTGGTGAGGGAAAGACTCTTTATGCTGTAACGTGAGTGTGATCTAACTTGTTTTTGTTGACATTAAATGTAACTATAAACTGAAAAAAAAAATAATGATAAAACTGACTAAAAAAAAAGCTAGCATGAATTTATTGTGAAAGTCAATAATATATTTATAATTAACAGAACAATCACCTAGAGTAAAGAACAAGTTTTAATTTTCCCTGAGTGTGTGTGTGTGTGTGTGTGTGTGTGTGTGTGTGTAGGCATTGACTACAATGGCGCTTTTCTTCCTAAGGTCCTACGCACTGCTAATTCTCAAATGTCTCAGTACACACAAAAACTCTCTCTCTCTCTCTCTCTCTCACACACACACACACACACACACACACACACACACTAGGTAGACACTCAAACTGCTAGTGATTATAAAGGGTGTGTTGTCAAACACAAAACAATGAAAAGACTGTGATGAAGTGAAAAGATATTTTTTTCCTCTTGTCTTTTTTTTTTTGTGTGTGTGTGACTATTATCATCATTTATCCAACGCTATAACAGTACTAAAATTTTAATGGTATCCTAAAAGTGCTACCTAACTTTAGTGAGGCTAGTCAGCTACCAGGCAAAGTTAGCATTGTGCTAATCCGACCCAGGTTTTATTTTTGCTTTTAGCAGCACTTAGCACTGGTTGGAAGCTAGCTCACCGTAGCCTAGATGACATTTTCATTCCTAGACTTATCTTCTTTTACCACAAAAGCCAATGTAAACATGTAAAAACAAACTTTATATACATTATCCTCTTTTATCCAACTCTACAACAGTTTTAATTTTGCGGTATTAGTTTATTAAGTGCTTGCTATAAGCATCTGGATATTCATATTGATCACAAATGGTCATTTGGTCGTGTCTAAAGCGAAGGTGAAATTAGGTTTCCGTTACAGGAGTCAGTCCTGTTTTCTCTTTTCGCCTGCCTCTGCAGTGGAGATCACTGTGCTTTACATTTCATCAGACTGTAAATTCTCTACACACCACTTCAGTCATTCTACTGTGGAGTTCAATGAGCGTCACGATACAGCCGTAAACAGACTCTGGCTCACTTGCATTTACAAATCTGGTTCCCTCCCCTGTTTATTCATCATTTAAATACATAGTCAACATGTCCTACGCTCTGAAAGCAGGTTTCCGTTGGCAGTTCCTCATGTCAGGACAGAACTGGACAAGAATTTGATCAGTCATTCATTTTAAAGGATATGGAAGCTGTAGATCTGTAGATCACTGCTTTTGTCCACTATTTTTATATTTATATTTTTATTTTTATTTTGCAATGCTTCACACTGCCACGAAGACGCTTCAGCTGTTTTCTATGGACTACACAATCGCACATTGTACACACACACACACACACACACACTACAGTGTAAACCCATATGAGGATGGGGTCTCTGTTGAGTCTGGTTCCTCTCAAGGTTTCTTCCTATCACCATCNACACACACACTTCACTATACTTTTGTTTGTGTAAAGCTGCTTTGAGGCAATGACCTTTGTAAAAAAAAAAAAAAAAAAAGCGCTATACAAATAAAAATGAATTGAATTGAATTGAATTATGATGTTATGTTATGCTAACCGTATTAGCTCACTTCATTGCGTGTTGAAACTTCGCTACCTAGCATAGTTATAACAGCGTTGTGCTAATGGTAGCCAGTTTGTTTTCTTTCCAAAATTTAGCTCTGGATGTTAGCCTGTGACAGCTAGCTCATGAGGTTTTATCACTCACTTAATGATTGTGTAATGCTACATCGCCACTTTTATTCTCGAGCTTTGGTCTCATTTACAGTTTAATCCCCGAGGTTTATTATGCAGTAGCAACATGAAATAATAATAAAACCAACACTAATCCCATAGGTGTATAGGTGACTAGGTGAAAGAGATATCCTTATTGTCTCCGTAGTTTCCATAGAAACAGAATTACTTTATTTTCAGATGGAAATAAAAGGCGTCTGTTTTAAGTCTGCTGTTTCTCAGCTTTTTCTCCGCAGACAGAACACAACAGTAATCTCACAAAAGGAAATGCCTAAAGGAAAAGTGCACTAGGAGTCAATTATTCTACACTCTAAACCATTTTAGCTTACTCAGCTCTACTAATACGTATATTTTCCACATTATTTATGTTTTTATATGAACAGGTTTTAATCCAGGAACGTTATCCTGTCATGTTAGAAATACGTGCTAATTATCAAGAATTTCAACTTGTATTTTGGCAAGAGATTTCAATTTCATTTTAATTAAAAACTCTTCTTCTTAACTCTTTTTTACTGAAACTCTTCAGCCAACACTTGGAAAATAACTCGAAGCAATAAATTAACAGACAGAAAAGTTTTTTGTTACACGTTAATTATCAACTTTCCAGGTGTGTGTTCTTTTTTTCTGACTCATTCAGTTTCTCATAAGGGATAGGCGGAAGTTTAGGAGAAACGTTCTGTAGATAGCTAAATGATGAAATCATCAATATTAAATATCCTCAGATATCAAAGAGAAACCTTCAAGCAAAGAACTTTTCCTCTTGGATTAGAGTGAGAGGTGGAGAGGTTGAACTAGTGGAGTTAGAGTTTAGAGTTTCGGAGGTTAAAGTTGGTTTGAAAAACAATTTAACCAAAAAACAACAAAGGAAAAAAAAAAAACAAGTTGGGCTTGAAATCAAGTCAGAAATCAAACACTAGAATACAAAACCATGAAACAGAACTGCAAAGAGAGAGAGAGAGAGAGAGAGAGAGAGAGAGAGAGACTGCATCGTTACACCTGATATGACTATAAATGTTGTATAAATGGGAACAAGCAATAATATCAGCTACACTTTACTTATATAAGAGAACCCCAGAGGGAGGTGAGTGAACTAACAACACATTGAAACATTTACTTTATTCGCCGCTGTAAAATCTGTGCGACAGCTCGAGTTTTCTTCTTTTTGTCTCAGACGAACTCTAAGCATTTGCACCTTTGTCATTTGAATGTTCTACACTTCTTGTACTTTTGTGATGTATGAAGCCTTTCAATGAGATATTCAGCTTTCTAATATCTGACTGAGGTACTGTTCTGTGTTGCATCATGGTCCTGAAGAAACAACATTTCGTTCCAAGGCATAGAGGAATGACAATAAAAACTCACTTGGCTTGACTTGAGTAAAACACTTGGGGATGTGCTGCTCTAGGAGAATAACATTATGGTATCAGTAACTGTCACTCAGTATCTAAATTTAACAGCAGCACATCCTGTGTTTATTTAAATTTTTTTTTTTTTAAATGATAATTGTGTGACTAACAGCTTGTGTTCTCAGTCCTCTGTTACACAGTGATATATGAGACATTGGTTCCTCATGGCTGCTTATTACTTTCTGTTGGTGATAAAATCCTCAAACTCCCTGAAAGCGTCTTACCAACACACAGCCACATCGCGTGATATCGACGTTGTGCGTTCAAACACAAACACGGCGTATTTCTGAACTCTGTCCTCATAAACATCAATTAAAAAGCGCAGTGTATGTGCACACCAGGGTTTTGTTATTAAATGGAGTTCTAATCATCTGTAATAAAAGCATAGATGTGACTCATGTGCAGTGACATTTTATTGCCAAACCCTGATCGAGAACTTTGTCACGGTCCTGTTTTAATTGCTCCATGGGCTACTTGATGCGGTTTGTTTAGGTAACAAATTCTGGGTTCTACGTGACTCCTGATGGCATCTGATTGCTACAGAACTAATTTAAGGGTTTCATACCAACCAGCAGGGGGTTAGTATGCTCTGAACTGCTTTTGCACTATCCGGTATCACCCAGATGAGGATGGGTTCCCTTTTTGGTCTGGTTCCTCTCAAGGTTTCTTCCTCATGAAGTCTCAGGGAGTTTTTCCCTTACCACTGTCGGGTCTGGCTTAGGGTCCCTGGAAGATTAGTGGTTAGGCCACAGTAGCCTGGGTTCGATTCCCACCCAGGGAACAGTGCGCTCTCAGTGCCGGGCCCAAACCCGGATAAAATTGGGGAGGGTTGCGTCAGGAAGGGCATCTGGCGTAAAAACTGTGCCAAATCAAATAGCGGACCAATGATCCTCTGTGGCGACCCCTAACGGGAGCAGCTGAAAGAGGAACAACAAGCAGTACCCCTGGCTTGCTCATTAGGGACAACTTCATAGGTATAAATTTAAAATTTATATCCTGAATATATTTATTTCCGTAAAGCTGCTTTGTGACAATGTCCATTGTTAAAAGCGCTATATAAATAAAATTGAATTGAATTGAACAGGGGTGAATACTTATGCAAAAATCACAATATTTAATTATTTTAATTTGTTAATCATTTTGTAAACTATATTGATTTTCCCAGCACTTCTTATTATGACCTATTTTATGGAGATTCATGACCTAAAATCCCAACAAAGTCCATTTCAGTTCCTGCAAAATGTAGGAATGTATAATGGAGTAATATGGAGCTCTCAAACTTCAGCACTCACTTCACTTCCTGTGTTTTGTTTTTTTTTCATTTTCAGTGGTGTTACACAGACGATCTTGTGAAAGATCTTTGAAAATAATGTTGTGTGTGTGTGTTTTTTTTTTACTTCCTCATACTCACTGGACACTGTTTAAACACAGTTTTGTACAGAGTTTCATACAGAGGAATGGTTGTGAAAAATGCTGTGGATCAAGAATCAAGCAGGAAAAAAATATCTTGTGCAATGGATTTGTTTCGAAAGCACTTTTATTAATTTTTATTAAGCACTGAAAAGTTAGGATTTTGTTTAAATTCACACACACACACTTTCACCAATGACACTGGAAGTAGAAGTGTTTTAAAAAACTGATTTGATTTATTATACATCTCCTGCATTGTGTCAGAGTAAATTAAACTGCACAGTAATTGTCACAATCCTACAGGCTGATTAAATTGGCCATTAGAATGCCAGCTACAGAAGGTTTAAAGCCTCATTTTATATTCAAACATGCTGCAATATCATGAATTTTATCTTATTTTAATAGAAATCTATAAATAAATTTATGACACGTGTCAGGTCAACTCCAGTAGCGAGTTAAGTTTCCCAGAACGCACCGCAGCCTACAGACATGGCCGCCCTGGACTACACTTCCCACAACTCACGAACTCTCTCACGTTCACAATAATTGGACTTCTGATTGCACTCAGCTGTTTCCAGTCACACACACACACACACACTTTATAAACAGACGTTGGAGCATGCCTAATTGGGAAGTAACACTTAGAGTACACATCTGACCCACCAAGCCTTTGATTCTGTGATTGTTATTCTGGTTGTGATCCTGATTGTCTCCTGGTTTCTGGATTTTTGGATTTGCCCCGTTTATGCTGTTTGTTGATCACCTGATCATTGGCTGTTCTCTGTTTGTGACTTTGCCTAATGCCCTTCGTTAAATATGAACTGCACTTTCATCTGTCTTGGGCCACCCAGGTATGCAGCGTACATACCATGTGCTACGGGAAAAATGGTGGCCCAACATGCACGCTGTCGTACATCAAACTGTCTCTTCATGTACTGTTTGCATTCAAGCCAAGGTTGCTCAAACCCTTCCAGCCAGTAAACTTGTGCCTCTGCCCACACCACAGCAGCTCCGGTCCCACCCTGCTGCTGATTTCATCACAGACCTCCCAGAATCGCGCAGTCACACCGTCATCCTGGTTATCTTTGACCAATTCTCAAAATTGCTACGCCTCATTCTGTTGCCCGGCCTGCCCACAGCCTTTGCCACAACAGAGCTCCTGTTTAATCATGTATTCTGCTACCTTGGGGACCTCATCAGCAACAGAGGATCCCAGTTCATGTCAAGTATGGGCTTCATGGAAGAACTGGGTGAGACTCAGTCTGATCTCAGGCTACCATCCACAGACCAACAGGCAGTTGGAGAGGGCCAACAAGGAAATCAGACCTTTTGTGCTGAAAACCAGGATTGGGCCCAGAATTCTTTAAGATGCTCAGCTACTCATTTAACCCCCTTCCAGTATGTGCTTGGGTACCAGCCTCCTCTGTTCCCCTGGGTATGGATCCCAGCCCATCGCATCTTTGACACCAGGCTGTGCCAAGAGCTCCATGCCTGGGCGCTGTATGAGGGGTTTTTCCAGAAAGAACAGAGCTCCTGGAGTGAGCCCTCCAGAAAGGGCTTGGGACGGGGCGGATCTCTGTCAGGCCAACTCTGATAGCGAACTCGGTTTCCCAGAATGCACTATGGCCTACAGACATGGGTGCCCTGGACTACACTTCCCACAACTCACAAACTCTCACGTGTTCAATCACCAGACTTCTGATTGCACTCCTCTGTTTCCAATCACACTATTTATTATACTGTACATAGGCTACTACTTCTTGTGTTTACACTATTTCAGCAACTTCTATTGTACTTCTCTTTTTGCACTATTGTCACTGGATTCACTTTCTAATCGATCTGTGTGCTGGTCGGAGCTGCACTGGGACTTACTGCGCCCAGTGTCTATCCCAGTAGTCAGTGTACTGTCTTATGCTGTCTGCACATGTTTGTATAAATGTATGTAGTCCCTTGTAGTTCTGTGTTTGTCTTATGTAGCACCTCGGTCCTGGAGAAACGGTGTTTCGTTTCACTCTGTACTAACTGGCTGTATATGGCTGAATGACAATAAACTCCACTTGACTTGACACTTTATAAACAGACTTTGGAGCTTGCCTAACTGTGAGGCGACACTCAGAGTACACACCTGACTTACGAAGCCTTCGATTCTGTGATTGTTATTCCGGTTATGATCCTGATTGCTTCCTGGTTTTTGTATTTTTGGATTTGCCCTGTTTATGCTGTTTGTTGATCGCCTGAGCATTGGCTGTTCTGTTTTCCACTTTGCGTAACAAATTGGATTTGTCTGCTAGCACTTCATTAAATACAAATTGCATTTACTTTCGACTCGGCCTACTTTCTCTCACGACGCAGTGATAGCATGTGCACTTTGCTCGGACCATATTCGTTTAACCGCCTGCATGTGAGAGTTTTTATTACAGGCCTGGAGGAGACAATACCCTCATGTGCTCCAGTGTGGTTTGGAGAGATTTGGGTAAATGCGACTAAAATGCATCTCAGATTGGATTTCGTTCTATTTTAGCGAACACCTTAATCCATCTTTTATTTCATTTCAGTGCTCTTTTAAGATTATTGTTCATCATACTGTATCTTGGCTGAATTAACAGACTGTGAGATAGCGTGTGTTCTCCATGTCAGATTAAACAATAAAGGTCCTGTGGTTAAAGAAAACGACAGCTCGTGTAGAGAACAAGCTCTCATAAACCCAAAGTAAGCTTGAGGGAATAAGAAGATTTGTGTGTTTATATTTGGTCATCGCTGCTGCCGAATGTGTAGCGATCCCATGAATCTGCAGTCCTTCTGCTGGTGGATTCTAGACGAGCTTCGTAGCAGCGCTCACACTGACATTTTAATCGCTTATTCAGCAATCAGTAGGCCAACAGAAATGTTTTCATAGACTCGGGGACAAGTAACAAAACAGTCAAATAGTGTAAAATGATATTCGATTATAAATGAGATCAGTTTGAAAGTTTGTGCCCCCTTTCTGAGTGTAGTATAAAGTGTATGTAGTATAACTAACTTTACCTCTGACATCTTTCACATCCTCTTAACAAGTTTTGCATCATTGCAGGAATGTTTTTCCCACATCGCACCCAGTCTCTCTCTATCGTTCACACACACACACACACACACACGCGTGCTTTTCTTGACATCTCCGTTATAATACACGGTGTGCCTCACATACTTGCTGCAGAATAGAGCCACAGCTCATTTGTAACTTCTTGTTTTTTTTTTGTTTTTTTACTTTTGCACCTGACAGTACAGAGCTGAACTGAACTTTGTGAAACTTTGTGAAAGGCAGGAAGTTGTCAGCACTGTAATGCATTGTAGTTCATGCAGAATTAGTTGTTTTTACACAGACAGAGGGACAGAGTAAAAGCAGTGAAACCTACCTGGCCAGGTGTGTGTGCAGCCTTGCCATGTCACCTGTCTCACCGTCCACATCACCTGCAACGCAACATAACACACTCCGACACACTGCAATACCGTTGCGCACACGCGGGCGTGCGAGAGAGAGAGAGAGAGAGGGAGAGGGAGAAGTGGGGTGGAGACAAAGCTCATACTTCCTCTTCTTTCCGTCTGTATCTTTCTCACACACACACACACACACATTTTTGCCTCTGTGTGTCATTCTAAGTGAAGGAGGCGTGGCCTGTGTGTGTGTGTGTGTCATTCTGAGTGAAGGAGGCGTGGCCTGTGTGTGTCACTCTGAGTGAAGGAGGCGTGGCCTATGTGTGTGTCATTCTGAGTGAAGGAGACGTGGCCTGTGTGTGTTAGATACAGTGAAGGAGGCGTGGCCTGTGTGTGTGTGTGTCAGTCTAAGTGAAGGAGGCGTGGCCTGTGTGTGTCAGTCTGAGTGAAGGAGGCGTGGCCTGTGTGTGTCAGTCTGAGTGAAGGAGGCAAGGCCTGTGTGTGTGTGTCAGTCTAAGTGAAGGAGGTGTGGCCTGTGTGTGTGTGTCAGTCTGAGTGAAGGAGGCAAGGCCTGTGTGTGTGTGTCAGTCTGAGTGAAGGAGGCAAGGCCTGTGTGTGTGTGTGTCAGTCTGAGTTAAGGAGGCGTGGCCTGTGTGTGTGTGTCAGTCTAAGTGAAGGAGGTGTGGCCTGTGTGTGTCAGTCTGAGTGAAGGAGGCGTGGCCTGTGTGTTTCATTTACAGTGATGGGGGTGTGACTTGTATGTGTCAGTTACAGTGAAGGGGGTGTGGCCTGTGTGTCAGATACAGTGAAGGAGGTGTGGCCTGTGTCTGTGTGTCATTCTGAGTGAAGGAAGCGTGGCCTGTGTGTTTCATTTACAGTGAAGGGGGTGTGACTTGTATGTGTCAGTTACAGTGAAGGGGGTGTGGCCTGTATGTGTCGGTTACAGTGAAGGGGGTGTGGCCTGTATGTGTCGGTTACAGTGAAGGGGGTGTGGCCTGTGTGTGTCAGTCTCAGTGAAGATATCACACATATCTAATTACCAAACTATTTTCATTTATTATTTGTACCATTATTTCTTGATGGTTTAATAAAGCTAACTGTGTAAGCTTGTAAAGACGTTAAAGTTTAGGTCTTTAAGTGTCAGACATTCCAATTTTATTAAAAAAGAAAAAAAAAACAGTATCCACATGCAAAAGACACCTTCAGTTGCAGAAGAACTCCAGGGTCAGATCTCCATAAATGGAACACAGATCTGTTGATGTAAGAATCTGCAGCTCAGCTTCACTTTAGAAAAAACAACTACAGAACTCAGTCCTCAGTTCACAAAGTTCAGATTCAATAATAATAATAATAATAATAATAATAATAATAACAATAATAATAATAATGTTGCCTTCAATAATTCAGGAAGATGAAGTCTTTAAATCGTACATTCCTGGAGGAGTGCAGCATTGTACAGTCTAGTGTCTTATCCTGTTTAAACACGTGCAGGTGTCTCCGCGTTCAGTCGGGTGTCTCCGCGCTCACTCGGGTGTCTCCGCGTTCACTCGGGTGTCTCCGCGTTCAGTCGGGTGTCTCCGCGTTCAGTCAGGTGTCTCCGCGTTCACTCAGGTGTGCTGGAGCGGGGAAAATGACCCTGTGTAATTTGCACCTCTAGCCGGAACAGTTGTGTTTTGTATGTGATGAAGTTCGGAGAAACCACAGTGCCTTGGTAACAGCTATAATCAGTCCCTCCCTCACCAGCGTCTCTTTTTTTCCTCTCACGTTAATAAAGAGAAAAAAAAAATGCGGCTTGTCACGTTACAGAGAAACCGTAAAGAAGCGTAAACTCCTCTGTCCTGACGATGTCGTAAAACTCAGTCACAGCTTTACCTCTGACACTGGAGACTCCTTCCATAAACATGTTCTTACTCTGAGAAAACGTCACCCTATGAACGATCACGCACGTTTTCTAACCTGTTTCTGTGGCGCGTCTGCTGTACACGTCCCTGCGAATGAGTCGCTGCTACGGAGAAAACAACATGACCATCAGTGTTTCCATCATTTCATCAAGAAATTCTCAAACACACACCATCACAGCAGCCTCGCTTGTTCTTTGTTGACCCGCCATAATATGTGCCCTAGCCTGTTTTTCCTGGAAAATCCCTTCCATGGTCATCGTTTGCTTTTCTCTCTTTCTTTTCCTCCATTTCATCGTACCCTCATCCACCACTCGACACTCCTCTTTTCTGTTTGCATGGGCAAATACATTTCAAGGGTGTGTTTGTTGTTTTTGTCCTCGCTGAGGTTCACCTGTACAGTTCTGAGTCTGCTTTCTTTTTTACCTTTGTTGTCTGAAGCACGCCGAACACACACACACACACACACACACACACACACACACACACACACGCGACTCTTGCTTTCTTTTGTCCTGTCTTTAATCGCTCTTTGCTGTTTTATTTCCTTTCTTTCTACTTTACTGCATTGTGTTTTTACAGGAGCTTATGGTACAGCACTCGATGCATGAATAAAGTGCCCTGGCCAGTTAGATGCTGGTTTGGAGATGCCATGTGATAAGAGCGATCAGATTTCAGGGCAGCTAACCAGTGACTCAGGTGATTAAAATCTTAACCTGGATCCACTCAGATATGAGACACAGACCAAGGCCTGGGGAACATGTGAGAACAGGAATAATCAAAAAGTAGAATAAATACTTAAAAAAAAACACACACCATGATGCGTATGCAAGAGTAGTGACTCAATAAGCATTTTAACTCACTTCCTGGATTTACAGTGTGTGTGTGTGTGTGTGTGTGTGTGTGTGTGAGGGAAAAACAGCATGGATTTAATGTACAATTTGCACACACTACTAAAAAAAAAAAAAGTATGTACTTTGTGTCCATAAACAGATCTCAAAACACAAACTTTGTAAGAAATCCAATGTGTTCCGTGTGTGTGTGTGTGTGTGTGTGTGTGTGTGTGTGTGTGTGTGTGTGTGTTAAATTAAGCAAGGTCTTGTCTTTTCTCAGTCTCTCTTCTGTCAGGGAGGGAAAAAAAAAAATACATGACATCCTTCACCCTGGCCAATCGAGTGATGGTGATCCAGTGATGGATGCCGACCAATAGGAGCTCAGCGATCCATGGCGTTATCCTCCTGAGGCTGAGCTCGGAAACAGGCCGCTCGCAATCGCTCACAAAACTCCACCTCCTCCTGATCACACACACACACACACACACACACACACACACACACACAGAGAGAGAGAGAGACAGAGAGAGAGAGAGAGAGAGATTTATAACACAATTATCATCTATAAACACTTTTCCTTTAAGAATTAAACTAGTAAAACTAAAGATCCATTTTCAGCGGCACATGAAACCTCCCCATCCCCAGTCCTCACAGACGTCCCGCAGTCTGTTCTACACACACTCAGGTCTGAGGCTGACCTTTAGCAGGGTTTTCAGGACTCCTTTCCTTTTATTTGTTGGTGTAAGCTAGGTAGCTAGCCTGGCCCCGCCCACTCGCACAGTAAAGCTCTCAGCGCACTGAACACTGCCGCTAGTCTATCAGCACTTCCTCTCCGGCACAGAAAGGCCACGTGGCGGCTACGGTGGAGTGGACATGCGCCACGTGTTCGTCTGTGACCGGGGCCTGATTGTGCCCCGGCCCCGTGTGCGATCCTCAGGTCACGTGAGATTTTACGCAGTGTAATCACGTAGCGTAGCAGAGAACATTACTGTGTGTCCAGGAACGTTTGCTTTGTCTTTAGGAACGTGTCTTTATGTCCCGTCACTCTATTTGATAGACATTTTGATTTTTTTTGTTGTTGTTATTTTGGTTTGTTTGTTTTTTTTTTCTAAACAAACCCTAAAATCTCCCCTTTCTTTAGGAAGAAGGGATAAAACTCCTCTTCTCTTTAAAACACTTAAAAAAACTAATATATATATATATATTATATCCGATTTATATATATAACTTTTAAAGGCTTTTTCTTCTCTTTCTCCTTCTCTTTCGCTCACAAACGATATCTTCTTTGCTGTTCAGTTTCTCTAAAGGAGAGAAATCTTTTTCAGAGCTTTAACACTGATGTTAAAAATCTATCCACCTAAAAATAAACTCAGCGACAGCCGCAAGCTTTCCAAAAGTCTCGTCTAAGAAGTGACTGATCTCATCTGAAGAGTACATGGAATCCACTGCGATTCCTCACCACCACCACCACCACCACCACCACACCAGGCTCCGTACCCACATCTCCAGAACCACATCAGCAATCTCTGGAACATATTCTCCACAACTTCCAGTCTTCTCCCTGGCCACTGTACTGCTCTCCTCAACGAGCGTTCTCTCTAACCACGCCAACCTCCACGTTATCCAACCATCACATCACCTCACTCTTCATTACCACAGTCACAGCAGCATCTTCTGTACCATCATCCTCTACTGCTACACTCCTATCAGCGTAGCACCACCTCCATTTCCCTCCATCACTTCACTGCCCTGTGTGACCATTCTACCACCTTCCTCAGAGATACCGTCCTCCTGTTGTGAAGCCTGAAGCTCAGCCGGGTTCGCTTCACACCCAGGATCGAGATCTCTGCTTTCTCCTGCCTGGTCATCCTCAGTCCCAGCATCAGGAGCAGGTTCAGCAGTAGCCACGCCCCCTGCGCTGACCCCGGTCTCCCCGCCGTTCTCCNTCCGTCCCTCCTGCCGGCTTCTCCTTCACCCTGCGCTTTGTGTAGGCAAACGAGTCTTTTATGCCTGATGTCTCGTTTCATGTTCCTGCTCCACACATACAGCATGTAGGATTTATCTTCATGTGTGACTGTAATCAGGGCTCCTTCAGCGACGTCAGCGTGCGCCGCCTGACATGCTTCAGACCCCTTACTAACTCTCAAACCGACAGAGATAGAAAAGGTGGGACATTTGAAATCGTCACTCGGCTCGTTACGGAAACTAGCTGAGAAACTGGAAAAAAATTCTCCACTTGCACCTTTTCCTTTACAGGCACGACAACGGCCTTACTCGCTCTCGATGCAGACGTGTTGCTCTTGAACCCGAGCACCTCGTCTACAGCCACTAGCGTTTTGGTAGTTTTTTTTTTTAGTTCACAGTTTAAACCATCAACGTGCTGATTACTTTACTATTATTTTATCATGCTAATGTGACACGCCGGGAACTAAAGAAAACGGGGAAAACGTTAGAGAAACAGTTCTCACATGCTCCACACACACACACACACACACACACACACACACAGCTTGCATGCACCAGAGAGAGAGGGATAAGATGAGAGAGATGAGAGAGATGGGGGGGACAGAGGGAAAGAAAGACAGAGAGAGATATGGTTTTCACATTTGCATGTATAACATTACTTCAGAACAGGAGGAGAGAAGGTGTGTGTGTGTGTGTGTGTGTGCGTGCGTCAGTTGAGATAAAGGCCTATTCAGTAGTTATGAAACAGGAAATGAAACAAGTGATAAAGAGTCATAAGGAAGAGCTGAGTGCACCTGGCTCTCCTCTCGACCCTGCAGGTCCCGTATCCTCTGGTTCAGCAGCTCCTCCAGCCCCAGAGAGGGTTCTCTACAGTCACACACACCCCGCTCACTGTCCTCTACCAGACTACACACACACACACACACACACACACACACCAGTATGAACAATAGGGATGTGCTTCTCAAGTAACAATTCATATTTAAACACACAAAACGTGTAGCATAGACCCACACAGCCTCTGATGATCAGTCATGTGTGTGTGTAGCAGAAGTGTGCGACACTCACGAGGATCTCAGCAGTTGAACAGAAAAAAAAACACTTTTTCTTGAAATAACTCTCACCACATTATTAATTGTATAAAAAGCTCTCTGAGTTCTGCATGATGTGGTTAGTGGGGAGCACACCGCCCCCTGGTGGAGCACACCGCCCCCTGGTGGAGCACGCCGCCCCCTGGTGGAGCACGCCGCCCCCTGGTGGAGCACGCCGCCCCCTGGTGGAGCACACCGCTCTCTACAACACCACAACACTTCAGTGTTTAAAAAAAAACAATGAAAAAGAATTAAAATTAAACGCAAGTTAAATGTAAGAAGCAATCAATTTGAAAAAAAAGTATAAATAGGTAAGTAAATTACAGATGCCCAGAAAGGCCAGGCATTATTATTATTATTATTTATTTATTTTTTTTTATTTTATGATCTCAAAATAACAAAAGCTGTTTTCTCCAGATCATGACTAACTTTTCCTTGTGATGTTTTGATCTCATATCACAATGTGTTACTGGGTGTAGATACTGTACATGAGAGAGCTCCACAACAGGAAGTAGCTGGTACAGAGGTACAGTTACGGCCTTACAGCCCCAAGCTCGGGAGTACTGAGTACATGTGTGTGAATGAAAGGGAGGCAAGTGGAACAGTAAGATTACAGAGTGAAGAAGGTTCAGGAGTTTAAGTACTTGGGGTCAACAGTCCAGAGTAATGGTGAGTGTGGGAAAGAGGTGAAGA
>CM074973.1:1122072-1129572 GCA_037577455.1 Pangasius macronema
GTCTTGTGTAAGCCTCTCTAAGTTTTTATCCAGACTCTTTAACCCTGAACTGGCTGCCTGTTCAGACTTCTCCAGGTGCTGATGAGCCTGCACTATCTGCTGTCTGATGTAGTCGTAGTTGGAGCATTGCCCAGTAACAGGATCTACATCTGCCTTAATCAGGGCCTCGTAGACTCTGTTCAGGGAGGAGATGCCGTCTTTTAATGGAACAACAACAGCCTCAGCTGTGTCCTTCAGCACGACTCTGCAGATACAAACACAAAATTCAGACAGGCAAAGACACAGTTTACTGTAATAACCCTTAGCAAAATATTTTACTTTGTTCATTTAAATTTATTGAAAATACAAAAAGCTGATTTTTTATTACAATTTACTTAGCTAATTCCTAATGTGATTTATCATTATCATTGCAATTTACTGTTGCAATAAATTTTAAAAATAAGTGTATTGTAAGAGACTAGTTTCCATAACTAGTGTAGTACATGTCAATATTTAGCTTACCCAAATGAATAAATCTGGGTCATATTAATCTGAAAAAGAAAGTAAGAATTATTGAAAAACTTCTAAAAGAGCATAAGACCATAATAATAAAAAAACTTCATCCTCTACATCCATCTTTGATACGTATCTCTTAAAAGCTGACTACTTTGTAGTTTCTGTAGTGTTGATTGAAGGAAATTGTACAAAGCAAGCTCACTATATACGCCCTGTTTCATGGGTGTTCACCCAAAACCGTAAAAAAATTTTAATATGAACATGAGTTGAAGCATGCAACATGATTGACCCTGTCGAAGAGTTTCTTGAAGTTTGGAATCTTACCTCCTTGAGGTGTATGTGCTTTTATTCTCGCTCTGAATTAATGCCAGTTTTTAGATTAGCTCCTTTTAAAGCATTTGAGAAGAAGGCTGAAGTTGACTTAAAGCATATCTGCTCTCATCTCTCTATCACAGAAGTTTTATAGATGTTACACCCACACACACACACTGCAAAGGGGTGTATTTTAAAGACTTACATAATTCAGATTAAATACTCAGTGACTTTGGGCTTTGGGATTCACTGAAGAAGATCAGGATATCAAGGTAGGGAGGGATGACTTTTCTATCTATATCAAAAGATTTTTTCTGGGGAATGACAGCTTTATGGAATTCTAGCGCTACTTTTAATTATCCAATCAACTCTTAAATAACCCTTTAACAACCCATTTTGTAGTAATAGTAGTAAATAGTATTTAAGACAGAATAGTTTATGATACTTAAAAAACATTACATCAAAAATATTCCTTCCTTGTTCATTATTTACTCTTTTTTTTGTCTGTAAAAATCTATATTTTCTACACATTTTAATGTTATTAATATGGTAGGATCAGTTGATGCTAGACATTATGTTAAATAATGTAAATGAGAATGGTGTTCATCTAAATTGCACTTTCCTTTTTAATGCTATAGTGTTTACAGTCTTTGAATCATCACCAAGTCAATCGTTTGGATTTGTATAAGATGGAGAAAATCTCAATCCAAATGAAGCTTGGACCACGCAGTTGCTGAAATCGTGGCTCCTTATGGCTCACGTACATAGAAACTTGGGGCATGTGAACACGGAGCTAGTTTAAAATTCCTCGCTCAATCGAAATGATTTCTACCTTTGTATATGTAATGTCGAGTCACCGGAGTAAAGGAAGACACAGTGGAAGAGGCGTGATCGAGTGACAGCAAACAGGGCAATCAGAGGCGAGACAAAAGGCAGAGTAATAAGACGGGCGAATGGTCAGGAGAGGTAGCAAACAAACACAAAACAAGAGAGAACAGTCCGGAGTCAAACACAGTAATCCAATAACAAAGAGGAGGAAGTCAATACTCAGGTGATGGTGACCTCTGGTGACGATCAGGGGGAACCACAGAGGCCGGATTCGTTACAGACAAGTGAAAAGTGGGTGAGATACGGTATTGTGGAGGTAGAGCCAGACGGTAAGAAACAGGGGTTATTTGTCTAATGACTTTGAAAGGACCCACGTACCTGAGACTGAGCTTTCGGCAGGGCAGCCGGAGCCGAAGATGACGAGTGGAGAGCCAGACCCCTGATCCAGGGACATATTCAGGGCTGAGACACCGGTGGCGATCTGCCTGTTCCTTCTGTTGTCTGATGGCACTTTGGATTTGAGTGTGGGCCTCGGTCCAGGTAGTTTCACTCCTCTTGAAGCAGTGGTCAACTGCGGGTAGGTCTGTATGTTCCCCGGACCAGGGAAAGAGAGGCGGCTGGAATCCCAGCACACATTGAAAAGGTGTTAGTCCAGTGGACGGTTTGCGCAGGGAATTTTGTCCATATTCTGCCCAGAACAGGTATCTGCTCCAATCTGCCTGGTTGTGGTGACAGTAGGATCTTAGAAAGTGTGTGATTTCTTGATTGAGGTGTTCAGTCTGCCCATTGGACTCAGGATGGTAGCCAGAGGTGAGACTTATGTTGATGTCGAGACGTTTGAAGAGAGCTGCCCATACTCGTGAAGTGAACTGAGGACCTCTGTCCGAGACAATTCTGGGAGTCCATAAAAGCAGAACACGTAACTTCACAGCATCTCTGCCGCCTCTAGGGCTGTAGGTAGTCTGGGTAGAGGTATCAGGCAACAGGACTTAGAGAAGCGATCGATGACGGTAAGGATGGTGGTATTGCCTCTGGAGTTAGCAAGGTCGGTGATAAAATCGATACGGGCAGAGGCTGGAGCAAACCTGCAGTTGCCAGTTTAGACAATTTAGTGGTGTTGCAGATAACACAGTTCTTAATGTATGTAATGGTGTCAGCGCGAAGTGAGGACCACCAGAATTTGTTAGTGAAAAGCTGGATGGATGCTGCTATTCCCAGGTGTCCGGAGCTGGGGAGATCATGAACCTGCTGAATAACTCAGCTCCTCAACAAAAGAGGTACAAAGGTCCTGTTGGGTGGGCATTCTGCAGGCATGGGATCCATGCCCTGGGCCTCTACAATTTCGGTCATGATGTCCCACTGCACGGGTGCCACGATGAGGGATGAGGGTAAGATGGGGTCAGTTGGGAGGGGTAGGTATGAGAAAGCGCATCGGCCTTGGTGTTCTTGGAACCAGGGTGGTAAGTTACTGTGAACTGGAATCGCGTGAAGAATAGAGCCCACCTGGCCTGTCTGTGATTGAGCCTCTTAGCAGTGCGGAGATATTCCAGATTACGATGATGGGTAAGGACTGAGAAGGGAAACACTCCTCGAAGGCTGCCTTCATTGCTAAAAGATCGTGGTTCCCCACATCATAATTCTGCTCTGCTTGGTTAAGCTTTCAAGAGAAGTAGGCACAGGGGAAGAGTTTGGGTAGGTTGCCATGATGTTGAGAGAGAACTGCCCCAACGCCTGATCTGGAAGCGTCTCTCTCTACTACAAACTCTCACTCAGGATCGGGGTGATGCAGTATGGGTGCTGTGGAGAAACGCTCCTTCAGCTGGCTGAAGGCTCGGTCAGCCACTGGTGACCAGGATAGGCGGCTTCCCCTCCCTTTGGTCATGGAAGTCAGAGCGGAACTGAAATCTCGGATGAATCGCCTGCAAAAGTTGGCAAACCCCAGGAATCCTCTGCATCTCCTTAACAGTTGTAGGTTGGGGCCAGTTCAAAACAGCCTGTACCTTACGATCATCCATCGCCACTCCCTCAGGACTGACCACATATCCCAGAAACGTGGTAGAAGTCTGGTGAAACTCACATTTCTCTGCTTTAGCATATAATTGGTGAGAGATCAAACGGCTCGGACATGGCTAATGTGCGTTTCGAGGGAGTCAGAGTAGATGAGAATGTCGTCCATGTACACGAAGACCCATCTACCGAGCATGTCACGGAATACATCGTTAATGAATGCCTAGAAGACCAAGGGACTGTTGGCGAGCCCAAACGGCATGACCCGGTACACTTGTTGTGGAAAGTCAGTGAATCCAGTTAGCTCCCATTGTCACTTAAATTATAGCAGCTTTAAACAAACGTTCCCTCATCAGCCTCTCTTTCATCTCTCTCTTTTGGCATTCATAATATTTTTTTTAATGCAACTTGACATGTTACTGTAATAAAGAGAGGGAGGGAATGCGATACATACACACACAGAAAGCCAAAAGTCCAGGAATATTTATGTGGAATGTCCACCAGAGAAGTCCCTGTGAATACTGCCTGAGCTGCTGTGATAGAAAATTAATCAACACTTTCTGACCAATTAGATTCAAGAACTCAACAGCACTGATGTATAATATTGTAAATATTACACATAAAATGAAATTGATTTTCTCTTTGGTTTGGTAGGAACAAGAAAGCAATGGAAATTGCAAAGAAAAATCAAAGCCTCACCACAGCAGAGGAGATGAGAAACCAAACCAAGCTTGTGATGCAGCCGTATGCCAACTGGGAGGAGTATCTGACTCCTGCTCCACTCTCCATAGCCATCCTGGGAGAGCTGGTCTTCATCTCCTCCAAAACAGATTTCTCCATCAACAAGAACCCACCTAAAGATGGCTACAAGTACATCAGATACCCAGATTCATTTCGTGCCTGCCTCATGCAGGTGTGTAACTCTGGCTGGTGGGCTTTCAGTGAAGCTCATAAGAACATGGATCAGATTAGACTCCACACCATGGCAGTTCCAGATTACATGAAGATGGCTGTGAAGATCCTGTTCCAAGACACTGATGAGGTTGTTGAAGCCCACCTTCCTGATCAGCTGGAGAACATTCGTGTCATTGCAGATGACTGTCTTGAGTTGGCCACTGCAACAGAAAAGCAGTTCACTGATGTCATCAATATTATCCAGGAACTGCTGGAAGCATGTGTAAATGCTGAGTACTTTTATGGAGAGGAGCTGGAAGCTATCAAGAGGAAACTGGATGAGGACAAGCTGAGGAAACAGTCATCAGAAGAAGCTACTAAATGCTCAGAGAAAGCAATGAAAGCCGTGGAAGAGCAACTTAAGGAAGCACATAAAAGTTACAACAAAGCGATGAATTCACTATCCAGTGGATGGAGCATGATTGGTATGGATCTTGTCGCAGGCTTGACTGAGGGCTTCACATCTCTTGTTAATGGAGTAACAGCTGTGATTACCCAGCCAATGAGCGCTTCACAAAGAGCATCAGAGAATGCCAGGTTCCGCATAGAGCAGAGCCGGGCTCAACTGGACAAAACCAGAGAGCTCTATGAGAAAAGTGTAGAGAACATGGAGAAGAACCAAAAGGAGCTGACTGAAATCCTCATCACCATGAGGAACTGCGAGGTCAAAGAGATAGACTTTAACACCACTATACAAATGCTGGTCAAAGGTATGGATGCCATGGGGAGAGTGAAGGAGCAGTGGGAGAAGATGGTGCGCTTCTTTCAGATGGTGTCCAACATCGTGAAAACCAGCCTGACCAGAACCCTTAAAGATTTTGTCTCCACATCTGAGAAGACACAATCACTTTCCTATAACGCAAAGCTCTTCTCCAAAGACCTGCTCTACAATCAAGCCTTTCAAGCCACTAACATCGCCAGCCTCGTCCACATGATTTCAGCAACCTACACCGAGGTTTCCACCATGTACCTAATGGATCATGTCAGCTCTCTGGGAAAACTGATGGCCATGGACAAGGAAAAGCCAGAGTTTCTTTCTGAGCGTCTGCAGTTACAGAGCTCCTGTGATGAGGCTCAGAAAGCCATCTTACGCCTTGTCCTCAAGAACAAGAATGAGTTTGAAAGGAAGAGTGCTGCAAGACTGGAGAAGATTGACAAAGAGCTGCTCACCATTCTCCCTCCTGCTGCTCCAGAAGAGATAAAGAGCATTCAAGCAGCTGTTAAAAGTGGATTCACAGAGGAAGAGGAAGCAGACTACGCCTGAGTGAATGAACAAAAATCCTATTTCTCTACAATTATATTCAGTGAAAAACCTAAAGCATATGTAACAGTTCATGATAATTATAGTAGTAATTCATATCCACATAAAATGTGCTTCAGTCCAATAAAAGGTGATACTGATTCTTTCCAGCATAATAAATGTCTGTAATTTATCCTAAAAATCATGTTTGGTAAATGTTAATTAGCATTAATTTTCCATTGCATACTAAATAAAAATATAACTTGACTTTTACATAAAAATATGAAATTAGAAATGTAATTTTACTTAAATACATTTGCTGAAGTAATTGTATTGAAAAAGACTATCCTTCTTCTGTTATTTCCTCATATAACTCATTTCAAGCTTCACGTAAATTTTCCAGTCTTCTTAAGTGCTCATAATAAAAAGGAATATATTCTTGAGCAAGAAGTTTTTTGAAGTGTTTGTTCAAGCTTTGAGGTTGATGGGCTACAACAGCAGAAGACCACATCAGGTTCCACTCCTATCATCCAAGAACAAGAATCTGAGGCCATCATAGGCACAGACTCACCCAAACTGGACATCTGAAGATTAGAAAAAAAAATCACTTGGTCTTTTTACGGTCTTCAGCTGTCCAGATTCGATGAGTCTGTGCCCATGATAGCCTCAGGTTCTTGTTCTTGGCTGATAGGAGTGGAACCTGATGTGGTCTTCTGCTGTTGTAGCCCATTCACCTCAAGGCTTTGGTGTGTTGTGCATTCTGAGATGCTTTTCTGCTCACCACAGTTGTAACGAGTGATTATTTGAGCTACTATAGACTCAGCTCAGATCAGTCTGGTCATTCTTCTCTGATCTCTATCATCAACAAGGTGTTTCAGCCTACAGACCATCTGCACACATGTTTTTTTCTTGTTTTTTTTTTGCACCACTTTGTGTAAACTTTTATGGTCCTAATAAAGTGGACAGTGAGTGTATGTCTCATAAGGTCTGCAAGTGACACTCCTCTTGTGCACTGAATTGAATGGCACTGAAGTGCACTGAATGGCATTTAATGGAAGAAGTCTTCTTGATGTGCTTGAAGCGCCATCAAGTCCTTTACCTAAGTCCTTATAATCGCACCCAGATGAGGATGGGTTCCCTTTTGAGTCTGGTTCCTCTCAAGGTTTCTTCCTCATATCTTCTCAGGGAGTTTTTCCTTGCTTGCTTATTAGTGGCTTAATTAGAGATAAATTTAAATAAAAATTTTATACCCGGACTTCTGTAAAGCTGCTTTGTGACAATGTCCATTGTTAAAAGTGCTATACAAGTAAAATTGAATTGAATTAAACTGTCTTTGGACCCTTTATGGTGCTCCCCAAAGCCTACAAACTGGTCAGTGAGACTAAAGCGCTCTGAGATGGCTCAGGAAAGTCAGGAACTCAGGAACTGCCCCAGAAGCTGCTGGGGCCTTCTAATGCTACACCACAGAGAGCTGTGACTGACACTGTCAGCATACTCTGTAGGTGTTCGTTGGCCAGCTCCAACCTACTGACACTTTAATATATCAATACAACTTCCAATGACAAGTTTGTAGCCACACTGAGCCACTTAGGGCAGTCTGCTGCAATTGTCAGAAATTCAGATAAAGGCAGATTAAAATCATCTCTATCTTCAGAAGTAGTGCA
>CM074973.1:1132072-1135331 GCA_037577455.1 Pangasius macronema
TGTGTGTGTAGCCTCCCGTCCAGATTGGCTGTTGTACGTGGTTCCTTCTATTGCCTTTGTACTTGGAGTGTTCCTGTTCTCACTGGTCTTCAGAACACAGCGTCACAGAGAGAGTGAGTACACACACACACACACACACACACACACACACACACACACACACAGAGTTGACTACTATGAAGTTGTACTATCTTGAGCACACACTAATCTCTGTGTCTGCCAGCAGAAGCAATTCGGCGAGTCACTGCACTAAAGACCATCATGAACACAACCTCGGCAGGACACACATACGCAAGGTACACAAGGTAGAAGGAACACACAACTATTTATTGTGATCTACTGCACATTATCACAAACAGCTCGGGTGTTTGGTGTCTGACTAGTACCGCTGAGCAGACGGAAATGTTAAATCTACATCCTGGTTCTCACCTTCAAAGCTGTAATTGATGGTTGAAAGAATAATGTGGTGAGCTCAGGCAGAAGAACGAAGTTCCTCCACAGGGTTTCTGGATTACTCTCTCTGGGATAGGGTGAGGAACTGAGAAGAGCCAGTTGAGATGAGGAAGTAAAAGTGAGAAAAGTGACACACCTTTACTCTAAACTTCACTGCCAGCAGTGATGACATGTGATGAATCTTCTTTTAGTTTGAAGCTCTTTTTTAATCTGACGCATATAGGAAAATGAATTTTGGCCATGCTCTCCTGGTGAGAAGGGCGTACCTTCTCTCGCCTGTCAATCACAGTGACACTGGCCAATCCTATATGAGCTCGTGTATGTGGAAGTAGAGAGGGAGCTCTTTCACACGTTAGCTTTCACCCTCCTCGGTTGGTAGCTGTTGTATGATAAAGAAGAGCTGACTGGTGGGTGGGAATTGGAAAGTGACCAGTTTGGGGAGAAAATTGATTTTCTAATTGATTTCAGATTGTGTGACTTTACATTCATTAGCTTGTATTCAATGTGTGTGACAGAGTAATTCATTTCAAATCTTTGCTCGTCAAGGGTCCCTCCCCAGTGGACATGGCCCATAGGGCCGGACACAAGAGAGCTTTGTAGGAAAACACTCCACTGTAGCTGTCATTATTCTAGGTATGACTAGAGGTTTGGACTGGGAGAAAATTTGAGAAGGTTTACGATATATTTTTTAGGGGTTTCCACGGAAATTATTTCTGAATAGGGCTTTAGTGAGTTCAGTAGCACGGTGTATATCCACTGAACTAGCTGGCTTTGGATTGCACTGGATATTCAGGATTTGTCAGGAGGGATTTCATGAGATCCATCACTCCATTAATTTCATCTATTACCCCCCATCTTACCAGGTGACTATACCGGCCTCCTTCGGCTTGAGCCTTCATACTGTGCTGATAGATGAGCATAAAGTTAAACCTGTATAAAGGGTGCGTTTTGAGGAGTTTTGCGGATTATATTCTAGGTTTTCTATGATCCATGACATTGCACAAGTTATTTTGCGCCATCAGGCTAACATCTCCTTTCTCTCTTTGGGTGCGCTGACCTCTTAGTTCATCTGAAGGAGACTTTGTGGCTTCATGGCTTTCATGGTTTAAAGTCCCCATGAGATACAGCAGCTTCTTAACTGTGATTTGATTCTGTACGTTGGTGTGTTTGCTGCTGATGTCAGAGTGCTGTTGTGTTGAAGTTCTTGACTTGCACAACAACCAACGATGTTTGAGATATGTCATGCCACAGCGTGGCCAATCTAAACAAACCTGGCAGAAGCTTAGCTAGCTAACAACATAGCTGATAGAGAAGACTTGATGGTGCATTCTTGCTTAGTCAGAGGAGTCTGAGGAGGCAACATATTCCTGCACTGAAGAAACTCCATCCATTTTTTTGATCAACCAAGAGATGGGAAAAGGGAATAGTGTGCGGGAAGACACACAACCCAAAACAAACCGTGTTTGCCGCTAATGAGCTGCTACTTCCACACTTCAGGGGCGGGTCACAATTTAATGCTACAGACCATTTAATTGGATGATCATGATTGAAGTCAAGATAAACCTCATCAAAAAACAAACACTAAATGTGATCCGAGACATGCTGGTGAACATCTCCATCAAAAAAGTCTCCACTTTCCATTTCTCTTAGCAGTGAAATTAGCCACTGAGTTGAGGGCGCAAAGAAACCCGTGGTAAAAGTTGTCAAAACTCAGAATTCTGTCTAGTGTCCATTCAGTTACTGCGCTGACTTTCACATTTTGTGTTTTTGCTCATTTGTGCTAAGAATGTAAACAAAAAATTGTAGAAAGGTCAGAGTGTTTGTTGATGTGTGTGTGTGTGTGTGTGTGTGTGTGTGTGTGTGTGTGTGTGTTTTGCAGTCAAGGACCCATGGGAGCAGAGAACAAGGATTTCAGCAAACTGCAGAACTCCAGCAAAACTCAAGGAAACCTTACAAAACGTAAAAAACAAAACGTTTCTCACTGCATATTAAATGATTGACAGACTGCTGAATTCTGGGTTGTGATTAGTCAGAAGATGTTGATTAATTTTCTATTACAGCAGCTCTGACAGTTGCACAGGTTTATATTAATGCGCGTGGGACTTGTGAGGAGGACGCTCCACAAAATGTGTGCAGTCTTTGTTTACACCCATTTTATTGAACGTTTTTATGGACTTTTATTAAACATTTATGAAAGGAGTCAGTCATAAAAGGAGTGTCAGTACTTTGTAGCTGTCGGTTAGTTTTCCAACATGGTAACGTCTTCAGGAGTGTGTGTGTGTGTGTGTGTGTGTGTGTGTGTGTGTGTGTGTTACCACAGAAGAGGCCCAGTCTTATGAGAACGTTACAACGATAATCTACAGTAATGAGGCTAAAGTCAACTACTGTGTCCGTCAGGATGAAGGTGAATATACTCACTCACTCATCTGTCCCTCTTTCTTTTTCTTTCTTTCTTTCTTTCTTTCTTTCTTTCTTTCTTTCTTTCTTTCTTTCTTCTTTTTGTACTGTGTTGTTATTCTTTGTACCTATTATTCTTTGTCTTTTTTTGTATGTCATGGTTTCTTTCTAGTATTACTATTTCTCATATGTGTTCTTTCTCTTTTCTTATATTGGTGCAATAATTACAGTATGTGCAAGTGTGAATTTGTGCATATCTGCATAACTTGTATATGTGCAGTGTGGTGGATGGGAGGGATGTATGGAGGGATGTAGGGAGGGATGTAGGGAGGGGTGTAGGGATGGCATGTATGGAGGGATGTAGGGAGGGGTGTAAGGAGGGGTGTAAGGAAGGGTGTAAGGAGTGGTG
>CM074973.1:1143348-1148263 GCA_037577455.1 Pangasius macronema
TGGTCAAACATCCTCGACACGTCCTCTGAGCCGCTCCTGTCGACCTCGCGACTATAACACACACACACACACACACACACACACACACACACACACACAGAACAAAACAGAGATCGACATGAGCACCATCGTCCTCACATGCCTCCTTTATATTTCAGCTTAATCTGTCTAGATGGACATTCATGTGTCGAGATGTTTAGATCTGGTTATTTTACAGGATTATAGCTCTATCATTTAGATTTATTCACAAGAATTCACCTGGTATCTAGAATATTTAGAGCTGCTTATTTTAGTTTAATATCTCTGTATACTTTAGATTTATTCACAAGAATGTATCTACAATATTTAGACCTCATTATCTGAGATTTTTAGCTCATACATTGCTACACAAAACTCATTCAGATCATTTATACCCCCAAAATAAAATAAAAAATAAAACAGGGAAAATATGAAGCTGGTATTACCTGAGTCTTACTTTGAAATGTTTTTTTCCCCTAATGAATAGGGAAATTAGTGCATGTGTTATATTACACATGTGCATGTGTTATACTGATCCCGATTACTCAGGGCTAATTCAGGAGAAGTTAAACCTGGTTTGCACAGATGCTTTTTCACTGATTGCTGTAAATTGTGATAAACCCGCAGTAGCTTTATTCCCCTCACATCTCCCCTGTGCATGGATGGAGCTTGACCTTGCTTTGCCAGCGCGAGCCTCCGGAAACACATAACTCACCGCACCGCGTTACGTCATTCACCCTGCGCTCGAGACTAAAGCCCGTTAACCCCGGCTTCATCTCCTCCACACGGCGGAAGCGTTAAAGAAACCGCGCAGCTACAGTCATGAACACACACTGGCCAACTTACCGGACAGGCATGCACGGATACCCACGAGCGCAGCCATGTTGGACTACTGAGGAAAAGACACACGCACGGCGCATGCGCGGAAAATAATCACAACGTCATCAACGTGCGACGCGTCTGCGACGGAGACTGTAAAGAGTTTTTTTGACTGTTTTTTTTATTTATTTAAATTAATGCTCATAACAATATACAGATAATAACAGATAAAAACAACGAGAAATAAAACAAAACCGAAGAAGAAAGAGTTTTACAGATTAAAAACTAATCGGAGCAGTGTTAATGCAAGAACTACTCATTTAAAATTTATTGCTTCGGGGAAAGGTTTTATAAATACAATATTTAAAAAAGAATAATTTATCTACGGAGAAAATGAGTTTTATTACTTTTCCTTTTTAAGGTTTTTCGAATTTAGAAACAAAATAATTATTAGTATTATTATACTAATTGCGTATGCGCGTACTGCGCATGCGTAGAGCCTGAGCATGTGCGTGCGTGCGTCCTGCGCATGCGTGGAGAATGTGTCGCCGAGAGATGTGTGCGCGCATGCGCGGTACGAGCTCCAGTGATGGCGGCTGCTCGTATGGTCCGGAGTCGCTGAGAAAGTTCCAGATTAAACCTCATCAGTGTTTATTAGCGGAGTGATGGAGCTCTGCTCAGAGTAACTACACCCTTATACACCATCATACACCATCATACACCATCTCTGATTCACGGTAAGACCGGGCTTTATATTTAAAATCCATTAATACTGTAGCTTATAGGACTAAACCATGTGCAGTGTGTGTGTGTGTGAGTGTGTGTGTGTGTGAGCTAGATAAATTAGTGTGAATTAAAGATCATTAACATTACCTCCATGTACAAAATCCACAGTTCAATCACTGACTGAAGTTTGTAATGGAGATATACAATAAACACGCCATCGGCGCAAAAGTTTTGGCACCCATAACCCCAATGCATTGCAGGACACCACATGTGAAGTGGATTATCTGTCTATTTATTTATTTATTTTCTACAAAAACTGGAAGATATCACACTCGGTGTTTGCCAGATGTTTGCTGCTATTTTTGGTAGTGTTTTTTTTTTTTTGTAATGGTAGTTTTCTCCCATAAAATGTATGTTTCTGTAATATGCAAATGATGCTTCATCAGACATTTGCATATTTAATAAATATAGATAAACTAGTCATTTGATGTTAGAATGAAATAATTTATTTCACTGTTAAAAGACGCTCAAGAGAGGAAAACCTTCCCAGAACAGCTTGTTAGTCATTTTTTTTTTTAAATATCTTTTTATATTTCTTTGCATCTGTTTATTTGAGGGGGAATAAAAGCCCACAGGTTTTTCAGGGATTTTAGATTTTCCATTTATGTTTTCAACACTTTAAAGAGACATCATTCGCAGATTAATGCCTTCCGTCACTTCCACTAAAATGTCCTGGATGCAGAAATCATCTAGAAGCTGAGATTTATTTTTATTTTTGGTTTTGCATAAACAAAACAAACAAACAAAATAAAATATGATGTAGTTTGATGTGTTTCCAGTTTAGTTAGTGTGATCTATAAAGGAAGTTTTATTAATGAACCATAGGTGTGTATCATAACGCCACAAACACAGCAAGCTTTTCAGGGAGATATATACATATATATATATATGATCTGATTGTGAAGTGGGCGGAGCTTAAAGCTTTCTGTTTTTTTCTTGATTTTTGATATTGTTTTGTGATGATAATTTATTTTCTCTCTCTGTGTGTAGATGGCAGAAGGAAACAGACATCACCCTCGCAATTTGCAGGGAGTCCTGCGATTGGCTGTTGAAGCCGGCTCCGCCTCCGATGGCCCCGCCCCAAACGAGCCCATGTCTCATGAGGTAACCCAGGACGCATGAGTTACAATTAGAGAAGGGTTTAGTGGTGATGAAATTTGACGTATAAGAACAAAATGTCTTCCTTTAAATTAGAGTGTAGTTAATCCTCTGTTCACGCTAGCGAGCGACGAATTGACGAAGTGACGAAGCCTCAGGTTCAGATTAAAAGAATGTACATGACGCAGAGCTGCGATTTCACTGATGTTTGCAGGAAGATTTTTTTCAGCTCTGTGCAGATTTAGCATGACGCTGTAAAGAGCGACAGATCAGAACGATTCCTCAGACCAATCCTATGACGCGTGTGGTCCGACGTTTCTTCAGTTCCCCGCTCACGATTAATTTAATTCCTACCTGCGATTAGTTCCTCTTTACTGAAGAAATATATGCACAGGAATGTGCGAACTTTGCGCGTTGGTGTGAACATGGATACATACTACAAGTTTATTAATAATTTCTCAGAGTAATTATAGATTTTGTTTAATTGTGTTATTTACATATACACCCTCTGTGTGTGTGTGTGTGTGTGTGTAGAGGATCGAGTTCCTGCGGGGAGCCCTGTCCGAGGTGTGTAAGGGTCAGCTGGACGAGGTGGAGCAGATGAAGCGGTGTGTGTCGGTGCTGATGCAGGACGAGGGAGAAGGAAGAGAGGACGAAGAGGACGAGGACGAGAAAGAGGCGGCGCTGGAGCTGCTGTGTGACCTGTGTGACAACCTGGACAACGCAAGAGGTGTGTGTGAGAGTGTGTGAGAGTGTGTGAGAGTGTGTGAGAGTGTGTGAGAGTGAAAGCAAGAGAGATTAAAGCTGCCTGAATGTATGTGAGACAGTTATTGTGTGTGTGTGTGTGTGTGTTGCAGACCTGATGAAGCTGGGTGGGCTGGACGTGTGTGTGTCTCGGTGTGTGTGTCACACTGAGGCAGGTGTGCGGTGGCGAGCGGCTGAGCTGTTGGCCTGCTGTGCTCAGAACATGCCTGAGGTGCAGCTGTACTTGCTCCAGCAGGGGGCGCTACACACACTGCTGCAGCTCACTGACCACGACCCACACCCCACTGTGCGCGTCAAAGCACTCTACGCCGTGTCCTGTGAGTCTCTCACACACACACACACACACACACACACACGGTCACTGTGTGAGGTTTAGTTAGCTGGATAAAATTCTGACTTCACCTTCTAACTGCAGGCCTTGTGCGGGAACAGGAAGTGGGCCTGCGTGACTTCCTATCACATGACGGATTCTCTGTGCTGATGAGGGGGATGCAGTCGGATTGCGAGAAACTGCGTACCAAATCAGCCTTCCTGCTGCTCAACCTGCTGACCAGCCACCCCGAGCACAGAGGTGCGCGCGCGAGTGTGTGTGTGTGTGTGTGTGTGTGTGTGTGTGTGTGCGCGCGAGTGTGTGTGTGTGTGTGTGTGTGTGTGCGCGCGCGATAAGGATGCAATCACATCCATATTCCTAACATCCTATTCTCTCTCTCCCTCTCTCTCTTTCTTGTACTCTGTATCTCTGTCTGTCTCTCTTTCTCTTACACACTCCCTCTCTCTCTCTCTCTCTCTCTCTCTCTCTCTCCCTCCCTCTCTCCCTCTCTCTCCGTCTCTCCCTCTCTCTCTCTCTCTCTCTCTCTCTCAGATACAGTGCTGTGTATGGGGATGGTGCAGCAGTTAGTAGCAGTGCTGCGTTCTCCGCACTCCTCTGTACATGAGCATGTACTTGGCGTCCTCTGCTGGTCAGTGCATTTTACTGCATCCTCTCTCTCTCCCTCCTTCTCTCTCTCTCCCTCTCTAAATCCCTCTCTCTCTCTGTCACTGTTTATATTTATTACTCAAACAGCAGCATTTGCACAGAAATGTGTACAGAAATCCTTCTGTTAAAAAAAGCAAAAATAAAACAAAGTAGTTCTTATGGATATATTGTCAAAATAATGTGATCATGACCATAAGGACCTCCATCCATTTATTTATTTTCTTATGTATTTACTTATCTGCATGCTTATGTGTTTGTTTTTATTTATTTGCTTATATATATATATATATATATATATATATATATATATATATATAGACATATAGATAGATAGATAGATAGATAGATAAATATAGATATAGATATAGATATAGATATCTTCTTTGGGCTTTTCCCTTCAGGGGTCTCCACAGCGAATCATCACTCTCCACCTATCCCTATCTTCTGCATCCT
>CM074973.1:1162991-1197754 GCA_037577455.1 Pangasius macronema
AGTGGAAAGCTTCCCAGAAGAGTGGAGCTCATTATAACAGCACACACAGGGGGAATAAATCTGGAATGAGACGTTCAACAAGCACATTTGGATGTGATGGTCAGGGGTGCACATACTTTTGGCCATATAGTGTAATATCATACACTATTTGTATGTTAATGTATTAAGTATATTAGTTTATATGATTTTTTTCAAACTTTTGCACTGAGTTGTAAGTCGTCCTTTATGTTAAGTGAAGCTGCAGCTCTTTGATCTTCTCATTACTGTTCTGTGTGTTGTGTGTGTGTGTGTGTGTGTGTGTGTGTACAGTTTGCGACTTTCGAGGCGCTCACTGAAGTCGTCCATAAGGGCACGTCCTATAACAGCCAAGCGGCCGGTGTTCACTTCCTGTGTGGGGGAATGGCTGCTTGTTCTGCAACCGTGGCCTGCCAGCCACTCGACACACTCCGGACACGCTTCGCTGCTCAGGGAGAACCCAAGGTACAACACACACACACACACACACACACACACAAAATAATGTGTAGTATGAAAGCAGTGTTGTCATGGACGTGTTCTCCCCGTGCGCAGGTTTACAGGAACCTCCGTCACGCTGTCAGCACCATGTACGTCCAGGAGGGGGCGCGCACCTTCTACAGAGGCCTCACCCCCACACTGGTGGCCGTGTTCCCCTACGCCGGCCTCCAGTTCTTCAGTTACAACGTCCTCAAGAAGCTGCTGGAGCGCGACGGCAGGATTTCTAAAGGTCACTGAGCGTACATACCATACGCTACCTGTGTGACGGTACATCACTGTGACGATGTAGCTTCATAAAGTGCTTGACAGTGATGGGTGGAGCTACGATATATAGTGATAGGAGGTGGAGCTATGATGTATAGTGAAGGGGGTGGAGCTACGATAAATACTGACGGAGTGGAGCAATGATATGTAGTGACGGGGGTGAAGCTACGATTTCTAATGAAAGGGGTGGAGCTACGATTTCTAGTGACAGGGGTGGGGCTATGATTTCTAGTGAAAGGGGTGGAGCTACGGTTTATAGTGAGGGGGTGGAGCTACGATTTCTAGCGAAAGGGGGTGGGGCTACAGTTTCTAGTGACAGGGGGTGGAGCTACAGTTTCTAGTGACAGGGGGTGGAGCTACGGTTTCTAGTGACAGGGGGTGGAGCTACGGTTTCTAGTGACAGGGGGTGGAACTTGACATGTTCCATCACAGTTACATTGTATTAGAGAGAGTGATTTATAACTGAATCTACATTCGCTCAGCTTTGTGATGTAACGGTCTTATGGGAGCCAATCAGAAACCAGTATTTTGCATAAAGTTGAAAGAGGCGTGTCCTGCTCCCTACAGGTGGACTGCAGAGCCTCGTGAGCGGCAGCGTGGCCGGAGTCATCAGTAAAACCCTCACCTACCCCTTCGACCTGTTCAAAAAGAGACTGCAGGTGGGCGGGTTCGAGAAGGCCAGAGCGCACTTCGGACAGGTGAGACGCGTCACGCCGAAACACGGACAGACCGAGATTTACACGTCGACACGCAGAGGAGAAGCTGTACCCTGTTTAGAGAAAATATTCCTTTATGGTCTCGTTAAAAGTGTTGATTTAATTCAGTTGATTTAGCATAATCGCGCTAACGTGGTTAACAGGAAATCAGCGCTAGTGTTGGCTAACGGTGCTGTTGTCTGTTAGCATGTCATCTCTTTCATCATTAGCCATTTTAAACATTTTGAGCAAAACCATGTTACTGCGCAAAAGTAAATCTACGCTACGATTGGCTAGCAGGAAGTTTGAGATCGTGTTTGTCTCTGTCAAGTGCAGTTTTATATTTGTCCCATTAGTGTTACCATACTTCAGAACGTTGTAATATGTTAGCATCGCTTTTGTAGCATCGCGACAATTTACGCTAGCGCAGATACGAGGTTTCATCAACGCTCGACGTGTGTGTTTTCCGAGTAGGCCCGGACGTACCGTGGATTCCTGGACTGTGTAGTCTGCATCGCTCGAGAGGAAGGACTAGCCGCCTTCTTTAAGGGTCTTTCTCCCAGCCTGATAAAGGCGGCCATGTCCACCGGCCTCACCTTCTTCTGGTACGAGTTCTTCATCAGCACCATCTCCAACCTGAGGAGGAGGAGGAGCTGAGCGGAGCGGTGCGTCAGGACGAGGGAGAAAAGCTGCTACAGGAAACAGGAAGCCGATCAGGACGTGTGCGTCAGGATTATTAGTGCTAGTCGTCTTATTTTATGTTACAGTTTTGGTATCGATCTCAGGACGCTAGCTTAAAACTAAAACACTCTTCTGTATTTTTTTTTTATTATTATTTTTTTTAATCATATGTTCACTTGTAAATTGTTCCTATGACAGTACACTTACTGTTTTTAAGTGGTTACATCTGAGAGAACACTGTTGCTAGGAAGCTTGTGCAGTAAGACTTTTTACTGTAAAACGAGGCTAACGATTTAGCTAGCTGGTTAACCGGAAGGTGCAGTGACATCAGAGAAATTACACAAAAATATCTGGAACGTCAACATTTACCTCAGATATGTTGGAAAATTACTAAAAAAAAGAGTATTATTATTATTAATATTATTATTATTATTATTATTTACACATATATACCAATTATGTTGATTGCTAACGGAACTTATAGAACTTACAGGTTATGTCATACTGAGAAACGAATTATTTCTACGATTAGTTTCTCTTGCTGTTTTTGCGGAGATGCCGGCTTGCTAATTAGTTAGCATGCTCACTATCTGGTCTTCTTTCTGTTTAGCTACTTTGCGAGTGCTTGCTAATTTTGAGGTATACGTTAAAGATCTGTAAGGTACAGGTCGTCCGATATCGCTACGCATCTCGTATCTAGTCAGCTGTGTAAATATGTAAGGGTGGGCGGGGTTTGAAGGTTTTTGCACTGTATACGAAGGTCAGATCGCTTGTTTGCTCTACACGCACAGATACAGTAACTCATCATTTTATATCCGTTTTTGTCGACAAGATACACTTCAAACCCCTGAAACTGTAACGTGACCTTTGTGTTTAATGCGATCGCCAAATATTTATACCGCAGCTTGGATCATCTCTGTACGCTAACAAGTGCCTAAGGGTTTAATATCTATTTAAGTGGTGTGAGTGGTTTCTAGCTTGTTTTAGGTCATTCATTAAATTTATTTTTATTAAAGTGTGCACTGGGTTTACATTTTGTTTCCTGAGTCGTTTATAAATCCCGAAGCTACGTGTTAGCAAAGATGGTTAAATAAGTTTTTGTTTTTATTATTATTATTATTATTATTTAAATGAGGAACATGAAGACATAAGAATGCTCCGGTTGTTAGTTAAGTATCGCAACATCGTATCGTCGTACCTCCCGCTCTCACTTTTTTATCGTTATCGTTTATTCCACCCACTAAACGCTTCCCACGTCAGTCACGTGCCGATATTGAAGTGTTTATTTCGTGATAATCGCCTGCGTTTTGTTTTAACGTCTTCTCATCGGTCAGCATTTTCACTGAAAATGAAACTCAGCAGCGTCTCTGATGTGCCACGATCCTGAAATACGCTTATGTCCTTTATTTAACATGAACAAGAGCGAAGATAGAAGAAATTATCTTTCTGTCCAATCAACTACACTTAAAGCTCAATGTTAAAAAAGTAATTACGATACGTATCATCATATCACAAACACTTTTTTATCATTGCTTTTGTACACACACACACACACACACACACACACACAAGTGGTCTCATTGGTCAGCGATTTAACGTTAACTGGTTCGGCGATGTAGCTTCATCGTACGTCGTTGTTAGCGCTCTGTACTCACTCCTTCTTGCTAGCTTTTCAGCTTATAGCTTCAGTTACACTTTCAAGCTAACACACGACTGAACCGCTTGCTGATTACTTCTAAGTGAGAAATATTTTGAGAAAATATTAAAATTTTTTTACCTAAACAATAAAAACAGTGTACTCCATGTTGTTGTGGTTTCATCACTAACCCAGTCATTTAACACAGAGATGTGTTATATATATATATATATATTGCGTGCAGAAAGCATTCATATTGTTTCATAAAATTGGTATTAAACCACTGGAGTCACATGGATTAATATTACGATGCCTTTATGAACTTTTTGAAAGTTTTGGTTGCATGGACTGTCAATAGAGGGACAGAAATCTCCCAGGTTTCATTAAAAAAATCTTCATTTGTGTTCCGAAGATGAACGAAGGTCTTATGGGTTTGGAACAACATGAGGGAGAGTAACCGATGACAAGTTTAATTTTTGGGTGAACTATCGCTTTAATGGTATCCACTAGACACAACATGCCACCAATAAAGGTAACATATTACCAGTAGAGACCCACAAGAACAATTAGAGTTTCCATTAAAACCAATACAATTCCCATTATAACCAGTAAAGCCATTACAAACTCTATCAGGGCGGTATGACGTCATGACAACATGGCCGCTCACAGGCTCAACAGTAAACAAAATAATATCACTTCACTATTTTAAATGTGTTTATAGGAGTTTTAACTTTAAACCACTCAGCATGGACACAGCAAATCTATAACACTAACCCTTCATTTGACATCTCACTGTTTTGATGAAGTTAATACATCATAAACTCTTATTCACTAATGCTAGCTGGCTAGCTTGTTGCTAACGAAAGCTTGAAAATAAAGCTTTTAGATATTTTTTTTCTTTGACCTATAATATTTTATCCATTTAGAATTTGATCGTTATATAAATATCAATTATTATTGATTTATTTGTTTGTTATTTTTTACTTTCTTTCAAACGTTATGGTTTGGAACACGGCATTAATGGCGGACAAGAAGTAGGGACCCTAGTTAGGGCACAAGTGCGCGGATTGGAACACAGCCTCAGTAATCCGGTAAAGAGGAAGCAAAACATCCGGGCTCGGGGATGATGGTGTCTCACTTTTACTGATGACTGAGTAAGTTTTGTTTTTTGTGTGTCCTTGTGTCTAAAACCTCAGGCAGGAAACACTGATGCAAATATAGGCGTGAATTTTAAACAGCTAAACAAAACCCCCACAGTTACACAGTTTCTGGTGTTTGAAAGATTGTTTCAGCGGTTTGTAAAGAGAAAGTTTTGTTTTTAAACTTCCCATTAGTTGGTTTGGATTTTAGGACAGTACTTAGAAGTTAAAGTCCCCTTATTCAACACTGTAGGCTACAAAATGTGAGTGTGTGTGTTTATATATACTCAACTGGGTGAGAAATCTGTGTATTTACGAGACACACCTTGATTAACTGGGTTAGTGAATGCACCTCTGTAAAACTGTATTTTAACACTGTTCACTGTACATTGGTATAGATCACTTTAGATCACTGCACATCACTATAGATCACTATGGATCAATGTATGTCAATATAGATCACTATACTTCACTATAAGACATTATAAATGTTTTGTTTTTTTTTACATGACTGCAGATCACTATGGATCTTTAAAGATCACAGTACATCCCATTGCTTTATTATAGATGATTATAGCTTACTATACGCCAACACAGCTATAGTGGACTTAAAGTGATGGGTTGTTAGTGTTTTAGGTTTTGTATTTTAAATGTGTGTGTGTGTGTGTGCGCGGTGCTCAGACACTGAACACAATGGAGGACCCGTCCAAAGAAGAATACAAGATCAATTCCTTCGACCCAGAGACACAGAAACTGCTTAAAACAGCTCTTAAAGGTTAGTGCTACAGAGCCCAGCCTGGCTAATGGACCTCGCCGATGAAGCTAACACCCAGTTAAGGCAAATTAAATAGTTTTTACAGTATTATCATGATGGTTTATTTTTATTATTACCTGTCAGATCCAGGTTTGGTGGATTTGGAGACGGTGTGTAACATCATTGTGGACCAGTCGTTGAAGGATCAGATGTTCAGCAAAGAGGCCGGACGCATGTGTTACACGATCGTCCAGGTAAACGTTTTCATTCCACTCAGAATAGTGTGAAATGAAGAAAGAAAGTATAAAATGATGATCGGTGGGTGTTAAAGATGGCATAAAGATCATCTGCATAGCTCTGTCCACGTGATCTTTATTAATAGGTACAACTTTCCATACGCAAAGTAGAGTTGGATTGTATTGTTAATGTCTACGTCATAATCGCAAAACTTAGGAGTAGTAGTAGTACGTAGTAGGAGGTGTTATTTTGTGACGTATGTGGCGCGTTGCTGTCGTCATCCCCTGCAGGCGGAGGCGAAGCAGAACAGCAGCAGCGTGTTTCGCCGTCAGCTCTTGAACCGACTGCAACAGGAGTTCAAGAGCCGAGAGGAGATGAGGAAGAGATCCACTCAGGAGTGGGTGTGTTACGTCTCCTTCATCTGCAACATCTTCGATTACCTCAAGGTGAAGCACATGTTTTATTTTAATCATTTAAAAAATGTATTTGTTTACTAAACAAGGTCATGTCTGTTACATGCTAAGTGTGTGTGTGTGTGTGTGTGTGTGTGTTGTGTAGGTGAACAACTTGCCGATGATGGCGCTGGTTCACCCGGTGTACGACTGTCTGATGAGACTTGCCCAACCAGACGCACTCAAAAATGAAGAGGAGGTCTGTTTACCCACAATCCTCTGCTTCACCCGTCTTCCTTCCAGTCAGCAACATTTTATCACTTCCTGTTTGAACTGAGTGTGTGATGATATACCGTGATTAAGAAATCTGCGATTGTTATATTGTAAATCAGGTGGACTGCCTGGTGCTGCAGCTGCATCGTATCGGTGATCAGCTGGAGAAGGTGAACGTAGAGCGCATGGACGAGCTCTTCTTCCTGCTGCGCGACGCCTTCCTGCTGCAGCATGGCCTCAGCTCGCTCGCGCGCCTCCTCCTGCTCGAAATCCTCGAGTTCCGCGCCGGAGACTGGAGCCTCAGCGAAGCGGCTCAGAAGTACTACTACAGTGAAGTGCACGACTGACTGCCTGACGTCTCGACCAATCATCAGCGAGAACGCTGTTCATTCCTCCTGACCATTTAGAAATGAGTGTTAAGACTGGACTTGTTTGTTCTTCATGGGTAAAGACACAAGAAATGAACAAGCGCCTTCTACGAGTTTATTTCTGGGCTTCGTTCCAAACCTCTAAACTCAGGTACATCACTCTGAGTGTTGATTAGCATGGGAATGGAAGAGTGAAAGAGTGTGAAGGTCTACAGGCTTCAATCGAGTGATTTAGGATGATGAATGACATCAGTGGGGACCGGGCCTGAAAATCAGTGTCTCTTGTTCTCCAGGGATCTAAAGAATTGAATTGATGAAAATGTCAATTTGCATAAAGTCATCATCATGTGGCTGTGAGTAAAACTTAACTTGAAGCATAAAGAATATGCAGTGTGTCTCAGTGATGTCATACTCGAGTTCTGGACTTTCTATGACTCGTAACCTGACTTGGAGTTTGGACTTGATTGGAGTAGAAGCGTCAGGACTTTGGAATGGACTTGGACTCGATTTGAGTAGTAGTCTAGAGAATTCAACTCTGTTTAAGTAGCTGCCGAGAGACTTTGGCCATGACTTAGACTTGATTTGAGTAGCAAACTAGGGGGCTTGACATGGACTTGACTTTTGAATAATAGTCTTGGGACTTTGAACTCAATTTGAGTAACAGCGTAGGGACTTTGACATTGATTCGGACCTGACTTTTGAGCAGCAGTCTAGGCACTTTGGACTTGATGTGTCCTTGATTTGAGTAGCAAACTAGGGGTTTTGTACTTTTGAGTAGCAGCCTTAGGACTCATGACTATTGCTTTATATTTGACTTGGAGTTGATGGTAAGTGACTTGACTACAACGCTGGTGTATGTAAACATTTGAGAGTTTATTATTTAGCAGCAATAAGACCAAAGCAGAGAAAATGTTCTGATTATTATGCTTTAAACTTGGGAGTTGAATAGGATCTCCAGCACGGTGCTAAAGCAACGACTCCGGATCACATTCCTTTACAAAGCTGTATGTTGCGGAGGGGATTAAATTACACTATTTGCTCTTGCTAGATGTTTGCAAACGATAAAGCATACATAATGACATTAAAATAAGTTATTTATACAGGAAATACAGACCAGTCTGATCTATTTGCACAAAATATTGGATTTTTAACTCTGTTCTGGACAAATCTGGAGCAACATCACAGCATCATGTTCTTTTCAGTCAACACAGCCAGGTTAAAATGCTGAGCAATGAGGAAAGATGGAGTCGCTATTGAAATACAACATGGTGATCTCATATGCCGTAACCGTTACGGTTAGATGATTGTTGTGGTGTGAAACTTTGGCGTTTTGTTACCAAAGCTGTAAGATTTGCCTTTAAACTCAAATAAAAATCTACACAAACTTGAAGTTTCTGATTTGCATGGAAGACCTGCTTGGCATTCATTTTTTTTTATTTTCAGAGACTAAAATAGTGTATTAAAACATCTTATTGAGTCTCGGTTCCTGTATCTTCACAAAGTTTTAAGACAGTTTTGTCCGTATCAACATCACCTTCAGCTTGCTCATTAAGGAACGACACAGATTTCTTTAAAGCTGCTTGTGTGACACTTTTTTTTTTGCTGAAAGTGCTGTACACATTACTGAAAGGATGTGATTAAAAATGATTCTTTAAGACGTTTAGTTAGGTTTTTCAGAGCTTACATTTCCAAAATTCAGTTAATTTTATTGCCTTGTGTGAAACTCTTCTTCTCACCAAGGAAAAAAAGGCCAAAGAAAAGGTTTTTAATTTTAATTTATTAACTGTTATAATAGAAAAAAAAACATTACACTTTCATATATTTAGATTCACATTATTACATTAAACATCAGAATGACTGAAGAGTCACAGAATAAATCTCGTGGAGTCCAAACATGTTCGTATTGTGTATCCGGTTTATGTAAGATTTTAGAGCACCGAGGTTCTGATGCTCCTGTGTAACTGTGAAACACCTGACATAACCAGTCCAAGGCTGTGTTCCAATCCTGTCCTAAACACTACTGAAACGCAGGGTGTGTGAGGAGGAGGACCCTGAGAGCCGCTCCCTGGTTACCACCAGCGGTAGTGCGCATACGCCCGGTTGGCTTCAGCCATCTTGTGCAAGTCGTGTTTGCGTTTAATGACGTTGCCCTCGTTGTTGAAAGCAGCGAGGAGCTCCTGTGAGAGTTTCTCATACATGTGTGTGCGCCGGTGTTTGTTGTCTCTGCACTCTGTGATCATCCACTTCATGGCCAGGAAACGGCGACGCTTATCCGTTAGAGGAACAGGAACCTGGGAGATGGTGGATGGATGGTGGTGTTAGAGCATAAATCCAAAATTATCTAAGTAACCGAGTAACCTCTTGAAATCCTAGAACAACTCCCGATGATCTCAAAGTGAATATCTCTAAGCGACTTCTTCATAATCTCTCAGAGTGACTCCCAATGATCTCTCCAAGTGACTCTCTGGAATAACTCCTGATGATCTCTAAGTGACTCCTTGATAATCTCTCCGAGCAACTCCCTGAGCAACTCCCAATGAATTCTCTAAGCGACTCCCTGAATGACTCCTGATGAATTCTCTAAGTGACTCTTTGGTTCAAAATGGAATTACAGAAACATTTCGAAAACCGAAGTTCACATAGCTATTTCTAAAACATATCTAAAGCACAGTGCAGTTATGAACATTACTGATCACTGTTAAAGGTTAAAAGTTGAGCAGATTAATGTTTTTGACTCACCTGGTAGTTCCTGCCACCCTTCTGAATGCTGGCCAGGCCGATGATGGGTTTGCAGTTCTCCATGGCCTGGTGGAAGATGGCGTACGGGTTACACTCAACTGTCTCCTTCTCGGCTGTTGGAGCGCGGTGGTACTTCTCCACCTGCTTCCTCTTGATCATCTCCAGAGTCTGAGGAGGAAAGAGATATCTATTCAGAAAAAAACTTCCCTGATGTATTTAATGACTAGAAACTTCTCATCCAGTCACGTACCTGTGTGATGATTCCTCGTGCCAGGACCTTGTTGCCATCTTGCATGATCATGTTGACGAACTTGCTGTTGAGCAACAAGAACTGATATTAGAACCCAAATCAGAACCTGAAGCAGTTTAAAGAAGCAGAGTAAAGTCATGCGCGAGTGACGACCTAATCACTGGATCATCGAACGGCGAGCTGGTGGCACTGGACTTGGCTGCTTTGATGGGTCTCAGGGTTTTCAGCTCCTTTTCCTCCTTCTGCTCAGGGCTGAGCTCTGACTCGGGGATGGAGTAGACATCCTTACGAGGCTCGGGTTCTAGGTAGTACGGGTTATACCGACTCCACCGCACCGGACACAGCCTGAACAGGACGCACGGAAACACTATATTACAACACCAAATAGTGTGTTCCGACGTCATACGTTTACTCGTGACGTTGATATACTGCGTAAAGGACTTTTAATAGAGATTGGCACTCATATACATGTGTGTGTGTGTGTGTGTGTATATATATACACATATAATTTTGCAGGACATTCCCAGATTTGTCCAGGTCTAACAAATACAAACAAGCTTTAATCACACATGTTAATAAAAGATCTGTATTCACTGTATGACACAATCTCTGGAATAATCTGGAATAATCTAGTCTTTTCATTTCCCAGCATCTCCATATTCAAATCCACTGCTTTATTATTATTATTATTATAAATATGATTCTAACATCGCGTGCAGTTTGTGCGAGCTGCGAGGACGTCAGAGGTTATGACGTGTTTCTTAAATGTTCACTTATAAATAAAATAAAATAAAAGCGTTAGATATCACTGCACAATCCCTGTGCACGCGCGAATAATCTGCCTTCATAATAACACGAGATGTAAAAACCTACAGAACGGGAACAATGTTTTATTTACCGGGGAGTCCAAGGGGCTAACAGCTTCGCGATGGAGGCCGCCATGTTGAAAACTGAGATTCAGAAGGACCCCGTGTGTGGTGTTCGATAATACTGCCTGATTAAAAAAACAAAACACACACACACACACACACACAGGTTCTGCTTTAACACTGAGTACTTTTACAAGCTTTAAAATATCAGAAAGTAAAGTTAAATTACAAACATGACACTTTATTTTCCTGTAGCTCTTTAAATCTGACTTCTAACAAGCGACTAAATCAGTGTTTCTGTACAAGTTCACTACCTAGTGTGCTAATTATCTTCCCTACACAAGTGCACTACACAGGCTGTGTTCATTTTCACTACACAAGTGCACTACACGGGCGGTGTTCATTTTCACTACACAAGTGCACTACACAGGCTGTGTTCATTTTCCCTACACAAGTGCACTACACGGACTGTGTTTATGTTGTGTTTATTGTTCCTATACACACACACACACACACACACACACACACACACACACACACACACACACATTATATGGAGATAATGTAGATATACAGTACTGTACACAGTAGTGTAGTATAGCGTATATTATCTACTTATATCACAGTAATGCGGTGGATCTCCACTCTATACGTTTGTTATTTTCGAATATATCGTTATGTTACTGGTTAAGTATTAGAGAATGTTAGATTTAATATAAAAACTCAGGTCAGGTAAAGATAGAAAAGGAGTGGAATGTTTCATTTGCTTGTTTAACAAAACATATTATAATTATCATATCATCATGTCCTTCCCAGCTTGACGTGGTTCACTGACGGGGCGCCAGTGCGTGCTCAGGGCTTGGTGCTGAACAGTGTGGGAATCAGTGCGGCTGTGTTACAGCGTGGTGGTGCAGTGTGACGGCCAGTCGGCTCTCAGCTCTTTGTGGATGTAGTAATAGATCCAGGCGATGATGGGGAAGGCGGTGATGGCCACGGCTGTGCACAGTCTCAGAGCTCCGACACCTCCGCTGTGCAGGAAGAACAGCACCGGCTCAGGAACCATCATCAATAACACACTCGTAATGCTCACACAAACGTCTCACAGCGCTATCAACATACTTTTTCTTTTTTTCACTTTCTTCCTATATTTCTTATGTTTTTTTTTCTTTCTCTCATTCTCCTTTTTTTCTTTTTGCTTTCTTGAACTTTTTCTTTCTGTCTCTGTCTCACACTAGTTTCGTACTGTCTTTCTGTTTCCTTCCTTCCTTCCTTCCTTTCTTCTTTCTCCTCCCTTCCTTTCTATCTGTGTGTGTGTGTGTGTGTGTGTGTGTGTGTGTGTGTGTGTGTGTGTGTGTGAGAGAGGATTTTACCGTCCCGAGTGTCGACACATGAGCAGCCATATCACCATCAGCATCAGGCCACTAAACTCTCTGAGAACAGCAGGAAAGGATGTTCTGATATAAAATGATCTCTACATGTGTTTTTATAATGAAATGTGAAATTACTTATATGAATGATGTACTATATGGCTACTTCAAAAATAAAATAAAACATTGTTTTTATAATAAAATTAAAATGAGGAAAAATTCTTCCAGACAAATGAATCAAACTCTGGATGCTGAGTGAAGTTTGTGGAGTTTTGAGGTTTCTGGAGCACCAGGTGTGTTAATACCTGCCCTCCTCCTGGTGGAAGATGTGTGTAACCCCGTGTTTATACAGACTCCAGCCCAGCAGAGCACCAAACGCCGTCGCCATCATCACATGCAGATCAGCGACTCTTCTCCATGCCAGTGTCTCTGCAAATAAACAGCGCTCTCGGAAATCACACTAGGGGTCAGGTTCTTTTTAGGAGTCATGCTAATGGCTGTAATCATAACGTCCCTTTTAATCAAACAGCTAATTATGGTTACCTGTTATTTGTGGCCGATAGCTGATTAAAAAGCAGAGGCCTGCAGGAATAGCGTAGCTGACCTACACCACAAATAGCACAAGTGAAGGGAGAAATCACAGAGACTACACTGTAATAATAATTAATACAGATTTACAGTGATACTGCATGACGATTGTTTTCCACTCATGAAGTTAATGGAGAAACCGGTTTAGATCACTTGTACTTTCTTTCTCTCCTCTACCTATTTCAACTATAAAGGAAGGATTTCTCATGCTTTAATGCAGAACAGATGAAAACAAAAACGCCTCAACTCTAAAGCTCTTTTAAAATACACACTTATCCTGGCCCAAAGCCCAACGACTGAAATGAACCGTGGCCAAAAACCAGAGGACCAAACCAAACTGAGGCCCAAAAACCAGAGGACCAAACCAAACTGAGGCCCAGAAACCTGACGACCAAACTAAACTGAGGCCCAAAAAGCTGAGGACCAAACCAAACTAAACTGAGGCCCAAAAAGCTGAGGACCAAACCAAACCACACTGAGGCCGTTTTTGGACTCCTGGTTTGGTGTGACTCCGGGTCTTTGGACTCTTGGTTTGGTTTGACTCCGGGTTTTTGGACTCCCCCAAAAACCTGAGGACCAAACCAAATTGAGGCCCAAAAACCTGAGGACCAAACCAAACTGAGGCCCAAAAAGCTGAGAACCAAACCAAACTGAGGCCCAAAAAGCTGAGGACCAAACCAAACTGAGGCCCAAAAAGCTGAGGACCAAACCAAATTGAGGCCCAAAAACCTGAGGACCAAACCAAATTGAGGCCTAAAAACCTGAGGACCAAACCACACTTCCTCTGAACCATCCAAAGTCCACGTCCAAACCAAATTGAGGCCCAAAAAGCTGAGAACCAAACCAAACTGAGGCCCAAAAAGCTGAGGACCAAACCAAACTGAGGCCCAAAAAGCTGAGGACCAAACCAAATTGAGGCCCAAAAACCTGAGGACCAAACCAAATTGAGGCCTAAAAACCTGAGGACCAAACCACACTTCCTCTGAACCATCCAAAGTCCAAGGACTGAACCAAGCCATGGCCCAAACCCCAAAGATTTAACAAACCCAAAATCCATAGACAGAACTGAACTGTGGGTCAGAGAAAAAGGTTGAACTAAACCTGGACCAAAATCCAAGGACTGCACCAAACTGTGGCCGTAAAAGCAAGAACAGAAAAGAACTGTGGATGGGACGAGCCGTTAACCCCTGGTGAAAATGAGAGATGTAAAAGGACAGATGGGAATGCAGGGTGTAGTAGGTCTACAACCCTAGGTCTAAACCTCTTCACAGTGAGGGGAAGTCACTGAGGGAGTGTTATAAACAGTATTACGTGGCACGGCCGTGTTCCTCACACTACACACTGCCTTGCAGGTTAAATGATTATGAAGGCTGAATAACTTTACCATCCACAGGCCAGCGTCCGGGTCGTTTATCTGCAGGAAAAAAAAAAAAAAAAAAACACCAGGTCACTTTCATGTGCATGGATAAGAAAAAATAGTGACAAGAAACTTCCAATAACAATCTGAACCTCTTATAGAAGTTAAAGCGTTAAGGAGTTTTGATGGATTTGTCACCCTGGAGTACGAGTCTGGATTATAGGTCTATAAGTGTTTGACGTGACTCACTGGCCAAAAGCAATGAGGACATAACAACATTAGATAAGTTGCTCTTTATTTTATCTCAGCAGTGCAAAGCTCTGCTTTTAGTGTCTTAATTTCTGTAATTTGATGAAAAGGGGAAAAACTGAGAGAATCAATAAATCAATCAATCAATCAAACCCAAATAAAGGAAGCTCTCAAAAACTGTTAATAAATCTTATTTTTCTCATCAAATTTTTTGCAAATTTTCACACACACACACACACACACACTCTCTCTCTCTCTCACACACACACACACACACACTCTCTCTCTCTCTCTCTCTCAGAGAGCGAGTGTGTGTGTGTGTGAGAGAGAGAGAGAGCGAGCGAGTGTGTGTGTGTGTGTGTGAGAGAGCGAGAGCGAGCTGATGTATAGTTATGTGAATTGAGAGAAAGTCCACTTGCCTGCACATAAGCAGCTAAAGAGAAAAACCCCGACATTATGAAGTTACAGATTCTCCATAAAGTCCGATTAAACTGCACCATCTTCTCGTTCGCCATTTCACAAATTCATCAGACATAAAACCGCCAAGGAACAAGTTCTCCACAGCTCACAAACACAGAGCGAAGTTCATGAGCCTGTGAGATTTACCGTAAATATCAGAATAGACACGAAACAACAGCACTCATAATATACATGATAATCATAAACAAGCCGACATGTCACCGTTTATAAGTTGAAATAAAGGACAAGTTTGACAAAAGTCTTCAAAATAAAATTAATATAAAACTCTAAATATTTAGTAAAATGAGCAGTGTAGAGTTAGGGTGAAACCGGAAGTGATCACGAGAAACAGTCTTCCTGGAATTATGGGATATGTAGTCTTTACAAAACAAGACACAATCAGAATTATGTTTTAGTAATGAAATTCCGTATTTATGGATGTTTCCTCTCTCTAGAAATGGTGAGGATTAATTTGTTTTTATATTTTACTATGAACTGTTAATATCCAATATTCCATTAAAACAACAAATATAATAGTTTACTAATCATCTATTAATCACCAGAAATATTTACTAAAGCTCATTTTTAGTGAAGGCAATTGATTAAGTTTATTTTTTTTAATTGTGTAGTGTGAAGGTGTGTACACTTTATGAAACTTGACATTATTAATAATGTTTCTGCTAAATTTAACAAATTAAATAAATTAAGCAAACACAGTTAGACAGAAATTATGATTAAATAAGAAATAAAATCTTTACATACCATTTGTGTTGCAGTGGTTTGTGTTGCATAGTGTAGTACAGTATCTATAGTACAGTCTCTATAGTACAGTCTCTATAGCGCAGTATCTATAGTACACTCTCTATAGTACAGTCCCTATAATACAGTCTCTATAGTACAGTCTCTATAGCGCAGTATCTATAGTACAGTCTCTATAGTACAGTCTCTATAGCACAGTCTCTATAGTACAGTCTCTATAGTACAGTCTCTATAGCGCAGTCTCTATAGTACAGTCTCTATAGTACAGTCTCTATAGTGCAGTATCTATAGTACAGTATCTATAGTACACTCTCTATAGTACAGTCTCTATAACGCAGTATCTATAGTACAGTCTCTATAGTACAGTATCTATAGCGCAGTATCTATAGTACAGTCTCTATAGTACAGTANTCTATAGTACAGTCTCTATAGTACTGTATCTATAGCGCACTCTCTATAATGCAGTATCTGTAGTGCACCCTTTATAGTGCACTCTTTAGGCGGTGTGTTGTGATTGGGGACGCGGCCCGGTGCGTGTCTCTGCACTGCAGCCCGGCGGTGCTGTGGGTGGTGGTGGTGGTGGTGGTGGCTGAGCTCGGCGCGATGATGGCGACTCCCAGCGCGAACAGCAGCTCCGCGACACCGCCGCCCTCAGCCCTGAGCAGCGGCCACCCCGCCGCCGCCTCTTGTTCCTCCGCCTCCCCACAGCCCCACCACTGCCAGCACATCACCACCATGAGCAGCATGCAAGGTAAGAAGGAGAAGAAAGACAGGACGGAGATGTCAGGCGCCATGTCTCCGCGTTTCTCTCTCCGTCTCTCTCTCTCTTCCGGTGTGTCTCGGCTCTAGCAGCGAGCCGCTAGCTGGGTGATAGCCAGGTTTAGTTTAGCATTAGCGCTCTGTTTGCCTAACAACAACAACAACAACAACAACACGGCATTTCACTTACAGTCACAAATAAACAACTAGCGCCGTGTTCGTTGGTGTGCGTCGTATTTATTTATATTTTTGACATCACCCAGTTGCTCGCGAGCTAGCTTTGTGGCTACACCTGTTAAACTGCACTAACCGTTAGCCGAGGATGCTAGCTATTTAATTTATTAAAATCAGCCATAATTTGCATAACAAACCCAGAATCCTGATTTACACCTCGATGAATTAATGTTAAAAACAAACCAGTTAGATCATATATGAATATAATTGTGTAGTTATGCAGCTTTTTGTTTTATTAAAAATTAAAATATTGCTGTTATTAAGTGTGTCAAAACACCGCGCACGCAATAAAACATTAAAGAGTTGACGGTAAATTGCCAATTTTCGCAAACTTTTGAAACTGAATCATTCTTGAAACACATTAAATATGTTCATTATTGTTTAATGATTCTGTAAGTGCTGTATTTTAATGATGTCCTTGAGAAATTAGTGATTATACGACGCTGAATATTTAAATTAACGATAAATATCGTTGTAAGAGTCTTTCATGTCGTCATCGCGTTCTGTAATTTCCAGCAGCCAATCAGAAACAGGCCTTGGTCGTAAAGCATTCTGATTGGTTACGTGTAGCAGGTTGATACGTTTGGGCGTTCTCATAAATACGCAAAGAATTATCGCAGTTAAGTGAAATGATTGTAAATACGTCAGGAATTATCGTACTCACGTTGAGAATTATCCTATATACGTCAAGAATGACGGTAAATATGTTGAGAATTATCATACATACGTGAATAATTATTGTACATGCATTGAGAATTCTCGTAAATGTCAAGAATTATCGTACATACGTCAAGAATTATTTCAAATACGTTTGGGCGTTATTGTAAATACGCAGAGAATTATAGTACTTAAGTGAAATGATAGTAAATACGTCAGGAATTATCATACGTACGTTGAGAATTATCTTATATAAGTCAAGAATGATCCCGAATTTGTTGAAGTATCGTACATACGTCAAGAATTATTGTAAATGCGTCAAGAATTATCGTAAATATACGTTGAGAATTGTCAAATGCTTCGCAAAATTATCTTAAATACACAAAGAATTATCTTAAATAAAAAGAGAATTATCGTAATTAAGTGAAATGATCGTAAATACGTCAGGAATTGTCGTACGTATGTTGCGAATTATCCTATATACGTCAAGAATTATCATAAACATGTTGAAGTATCGTAAATATGTTGAATTATCATACATACATCGAAAATTGTCATAAGTTGCAGAATCATCTTAAATACCAAGAATCCAAGAATTTAAGATGATCCTAAATACACCGAAAATTATCATAATCTTGTGAAATTATTGTAAATACATCAAGAATTATTGGACATTTGGCAGCAGTGATCATAAATAAGTTAAATTATTGTAAATACCACAAAAGTGATCATAAACCTGTTGAGAATTATCGTAAGTATTTTTAAATACGTCCAGATTTATCGTAGAGAATTATCGTAAGTATGCTAAAAATGATCATAAACATGTTGATAAATAACAGAAATCTTTCAAGAATTATTATACGTTTGTATAGAATTATTATAAAAACATAGAGAATGAGTGCGAACAGTTTGAAAGCAATTACGTCACGGATTATCGTAAATACTTTGAGAACGATCGTAAGTAAGTAGAAAATTAACGTCTTCATCTGATAAATGACAGGAATCAGGATTAGCTAAAATATTTTAAAATTTTCTGTTTTGATCTTTGAACCCAAGCATTTTTTTCCCTCCTATGACACTTTTTTTTTCCCTTCTCACCTTTGACCCCTAACGCCCCGCATGACCCGTTTGATGCCGGACCACGGTGAGACCCTGCAGAATCACACACACACACACACACACACACACACACCGTTTTCATCACTTTCCGTCTCGTTTCTCATCATATTGCTTCTTGTTTGTTTCTTCTTTACACATTACTATGTGCATGTGCGTGCATTTCGTGTGTGTGCGTGTGCGTGTGTGTGTGTGTGTGTGTGCGTGTGCGTGTGTGTGTGTGTGTGTCCACCTGCACACACAGTTACAGTACGAGTGAGTCATGCTCCGTATCTCACTTGCGTTGGTGTGTCAGTGCAGGAGCGTGCGCCATTCCGGGGAAACATTCCAAGAAAAAAACAAAAANAAAAAAACAAAAACTGTTTTTCCGGAATGGTGCTGATTACAGAGCTTCAGATGTTGTTGGAGTTTTTTTAAACGCAGTGTTCACACACTTCATCACACACTCCGTTAAAAACGTATCGCAGGCTATACGGCTACAAATATCTTCAGTTTTTTCTAGTTTTTAAAAACTCGTATGCTCCCATAGGATTGCCATTTAACAGACTTCCTGTCTCGTAAACGTGCGTACATGTGTGTGTGTGTGTGTGTGTGTGTGTGTGTGTGTGTGTTGCTGCTGTTGTTTTTCTCGTCAGCAGGATTTCATATTAACCTGTCTGGAGCTGCCCCAAGTAAGCCACTCCCACTTTGTTTATGTCTCCTCACGGCTGATGTTTGAACGCTTCGCTAATCACAGCCTGGAGTTGAGCTCAGAGGGGGTGTGTGTGTGTGTGTGTGTGTGTGTGTGTGTGTGAGAGAGAGAGTGTGTATGGGGTGTGTGTGGTGTATTCGGTGATGGTGATGATGCTGGTGGCGGTAAATCACACTGCAGGTGCTAATTAATCTGTTAGCGTCGACTCCGCCCACTATTTCACACTTTTTTCAGGCATAAAACTGAACGTCATATTCTCCTCACGTGAAAAAGACCCTGTTGATGAATCAGCGTCACGTCTTTGAGAATGTTATAGGTATCGATACCGATTCCAACAAATACAAATCTTTTGCACCTTCACATTATTCCGAGGTTACGACAGACGTGCGTCACGCCAACACTTCGGCCAGGCCACATACGTCTCAGCCACGTTTCCGTACTCGCTAGAAGCTCCAGCGTTTGATGATCAGGACGAGGAGCTGAATTTGCATTTACTCTTTTTTTTTTTGGTTTGAGAGAGATTTTATCTGTTAATGTGTAATAATTAATGGAAAAAGCGTAGTTGCCAGAATCCCTGCCTAGAACCACGCCCCTTCTCTAAACCACGCCCCTTATCCAAACCACGCCCCCACGACCCCATATCCCAGTCACGCCCCATAAATCTATTTTCAACAAACACAAATGATTATTAATTGATTGTTATTAAAATTGACAACCACAGGTGTGTAAAAAACTAATGAATAATTTTAAACTGATGTGTAAATGTGATAAATTATGTTACGATAAACTTTTCTGAAACATGGCAGGTATGGTGATATAGTTTAAAAGTTTTTTTTTTTTTAAATATAGTAACAACAAGCTGATTTGATGTTGAAATTTTGTCCTGAAACTTTAACATTTTAAAATGTATTTTTAATTAATATTTTAGTTGTATTAAACTCATTGTAATACATATCAGGTAACGTCAAAATGTCTTTAAGTATCGCGATACGTTATTATATATGATTTTATGTATATATATCGATATTCTTGTCATATTGTCACCCCTGTTAGCAGAGTCGGTTTGGCCGTAAAAATGTCTCTGTAGTCATTCACAAGTTAGCATTCAGCCTACCCCGGATTCTGAACAAAGATTGATCAGAGGATACGAAATCAAATCATACTCTCCTGAGCAAAAAAAATAATGGGCCAAGACCAAAATGGCAAAAATATTAAGCTCTTAATGGAGGCACAGGAGCTCTCAGGAGCATTGAAAGCTTAATATTTGCCATTTTAGGCATGGCCCATTCTTTTTGCCCAGGAGTGTATTGTATCATAGCAGGTTCTGTATGTATCGTTAAATATCGACTCGTAGTGCATTGAAATCGTATCGTATCGTGTGGAAGCCTGAGGTTTACACCAGTAGTGTTAACCAAATGATCCGGAAGAGGTGCAACTGGATGTAAAGCACCAAAAAAAAAAGAATAGGAAGTACTGTAGGGTTCACACCGCTCTGGTTAGCTCTCCTGTCTCCATAGCGATCTGTCGAACGTAATTACAAAACCGTTCAGCAGAAGATGTGACGTGGGACAGTGAGTATCCCACGGTGTGTGTTTGTGTTTGTTGTTTCCCCCTTATTACACAGCTATAGGTTGCACAATCATGACATCTCTGTAGATTATTATTTTAAATAAACCTTACTGCGTGTAGAAAGTGCGCTTTTGTCCTTTCAGCGGATTTCTGAGGAAATAGATGACAAAAAGTGGGGCAGCGTGATGCGCTTGATGGAGAGAGTGGGGTTTGAAACTCTTTTTAAAACGACAATGAATGAGGTCTTGATGCGAGGTGTCCGGTTTGAATTGCCCTTTAGACATTTCAATGTAGGATCATACTCGTGACTTTTGCTTCTTGGAACCATACCAACGATTCCAGTTGTGGAAATTTCCATCATCCGTGTCCCTGAATGATATTTCGTTAACCGTAATGGTTTAAACGTGATCACACGTGAGCGCAGTGTTTACCCGAATCGTGTGGTTCTTTTCTTTACGCAGCTTCTTACTAACCGAGCAGCACCTTGGGGATTGTTTTGTTTTGTTTTTATGTGTTTTTTTTCCCCCTCCTCCTTTCGGGTTGTGTTGTGTCTTGTTTTTGGAGCCGAAATCTTTGGCATGAGCAGCACTGGAACTTGTTGGGGCAGGGAACCTTTGCGGAACGGCAAACGCTTTTTCATTGGCGTCGCATTCTTGTGGTGGCTTTAGGAGGGAAGAAAGAAAACAAAAGCACATTCTTTTACTCAGAGGTGGAACCTTTCAGCCTGGGAAGGGTTTTATCTAGAACTGTGGAGTTTTTAATATTTAATTAAATTACACTTTATATTGTTATAGTGTGAGCAACAACAACAGTATTTATTTATTTATTTATATGTAAACACACGTGTGCTTTCTTGTTGCATAATGAGGCTCTTTATCATCTTTTCCACATAAGAACTTAAATTCTAAATTACTGAGCTGATTTAGGAATTCAGTTTCTTTTTGTCTATTATATCATTTCAGAAAGTTACAGGGTGCAAATTATCAACTTTGTGTGCAAGTTTGTTGAAGGCGGGACTTCACTTACTTCCAATCAACCAATCGCAAGTGTGATCTCATGACATCATCCCTATCGTTTACCATTGTTTAAATAAATACATTTATGAATTCTCCCACAAACTTTAACAGTAATAAATAAAGTCTCTGACGCGGGGAAATGATTGACTGAAACACAATGAGCTCCGTAGCACAGCCTGAGGTGTCATTTTAACTGGAATTAGAGCTCCAAAGTCGGCTAAAATGGCTGATTTCCATTGCCTCTTTCCTCAGGTACTGTAGATCACAGCGGAATGGGGCTGGTGTCATTTGAAAGCCATTGAAGAGCTCTTTTTAACAGTAATAATGTGGCTGTGTAAGCACATAATGATGCAAGTCTTTGTGATGTGGAGCTATCGGGCCCAGTGCTTGCTCTGTACAATTTGTACAGTCTATGAGTTGAGCAGATTAGGACCTCTGCTGTTCAATCAGTGCAAACGTATTAGATGTATAATTAATAGAATACTGATATCCACATTTCAGCGATGCACATCATTATATTTTTTGCATTGCGATGCATCGTTAAACTCCTAAACTTTAGCTTATTACACACAGGTAAGTCTGCAATGACGAGCTCAGGCCACTTTTCAGGGTGAGGAGATGGGAATGTGGAAGCTGAGGGACGGTGCATGTCAGACTCAAGTTATCATCTCCAACCTCCAGATTTACTAAAGCTGCTGTTCTTCTGGGACTGTATTTTTCAAAAAGCTGGATCACTCAGTTAGCTGGATAATGTTTAATAATCCTGACAGACTCACGAGTAGAAGCATGTTCAGTACACACAACTTCGTAATTTGTGTTCTGCTAGCTAGCATTAACTAGCTTGACCTGCTTAAAATGCCAAAAAGCAGTTGCAACGTGAGGGCTAATACGCTGCCAGTACAGTTATTGCCAACACATTGGTTACATGTCATATCGTTTACATAGAATGAGGATGCGCACCTCATATCAGCCAATCAGAAACCTGCATTTTCAGTGGTATAAATAAGCTGATCATTTTCCGATAAACAGCATTTCACGAGGTGTTTTATTCCTCTTACACCACACCAATTTACAGAAAGTTAAGATTTTTTGTTTATTGAAAAATGATATGTTGTACTTTTTATCAGTTTATAGTTACATTTAATGTCTGTGAAATAAGTTAGTTCCTGTTCTCACTTACGTAATAGTCTCCTTCCATATATGCTGAATAAACTTCACCACTTTAATGATTTTTTTAATCTGTTTAATTGGAGCTTCTGGTATGAATGAGCTGTTACTATGGAAACGATAACGTATTATAACGAGCGCGTTAACAAACCTGCGATTTACAGCTGCACTGCTGTCAGCTTTAGGAAATCTGGAGTGTGTCTCTCTCTCTCTCTCAGGTGTGCATGACTTTCCTGAACATCTGTGGATGTGATCAAATCTTCCAAATCTCATCACTCAGACTGTGGAAAAACATCCGTACTGTCGTCTACACACGTCCTAGAGAGTGTGTGTGTGTGTGTGTGTGTGTGTAACGTTCCTGTGCTTCCTCTCTGTCAGGTAAACGTAAAGTACTGAAGTTAGATTTTGCCAATCCGTCAATCAAATCAGCCACCAGATTCAACCTCAGCACTGCGGGGCCGCCCTTCCAGAACCCTCACATGTGAGTACACGTTCTCCACATCCTGCTCATTCTAGAACCCACTTTTCCCAAACACATCCAGTGTATATCCTCCACGCTTGAATGCTGCCATTTTAGAAACCTTCTAGTGATCACAGCTATTCTAGATCCCTGTAATGTTATGGGAATACAGCACTTTAAACGTATGACCGCTCTAGAACCCAGCTTTTTTTTTTTTAATGTTTTTGTACTGACTTGAAATGTGGATGTCAGAAAATAAACATCTATAACAAACAAAAGACAGGGTGCCAAGACTTTTGCACAGTACATCCTTTAGGAATATAGCTGTTGTTATGAACCCTGTGTGAACACAGCCGATGTGATATACAGCTGTTCCTCTTCCAAAGCCACTCTAACACCACATCCCTTTGAGTATAACCGCTGTAGAACCCAGTTATCTGATGTAAACACGGCTGTTCAGGTTCCCACTCGTGTTAATGCAGCCGCTCTAGATCTTCTTTCGGTGATGTGCATGATGCTCGTCTAGAACCCACTTGCATTAGTACAGACATTTTATAACTCTCGTTAATACAGCTATTTGGGAACCCAGTTATTTAAGGGGAATACGACTGTTTTAGACCCCCTTCCTACGTGTGTGTGTGTGTGTGTGTGTGTGTGTGTGTGTGTGTGTGTGTGTGTGTGTGTGTGTGTTTAGAGAACGTTTGCGCACGCACAGTATTGAATCATCAGGAAAGTTAAAGATCTCTCCAGAGCAGCACTGTGACTTCACGGCGGAGGACCTGAAGGACCTGGGGGAGATCGGCCGGGGAGCGTACGGCTCCGTCAACAAGATGGCATACAAACCCAGCGGACAGATCATGGCTGTAAAGGTAACAGGCCACGCCCCTTTTACTGAGACTGACAGCTATACAGGCCACGCCTCCTTCACTGAAACTGACTGATAGTGGCCACGCCTCCTTCACTGACTGATACAGAGGCCACACCTCCTTCACTGAAACTGAGTGATACTGAGGCCATGCCTTCTTCACTGAAACTGAGTGATACAGAGGCCACGCCTCCTTCACTGAAACTGACTGATACAGAGGCCACGCCTCCTTCACTGACTGATACAGAGGCCACGCCTCCTTTACTGACTGATACAGAGGCCACGCCTCCTTCACTGAGTGAAACAGAGGCCACGCCTCATTCACTGACTGATTCAGAGGCCACACCTCCTTCACTGAATGATACAGAGGCCACGCCTCCTTCACTAAGACTGATACAGAGGCCATGCCTCCTTCACTGACTGATACAGAGGCCACGCCTCCTTCACTGACTGATACAGAGGCCACGCCTCCTTCACAGACTGATACAGAGGCCACGTCTCATTGACTAAGACAGATGCACATAGGTCACACCTCTCATACCATTAGCATTTGGTATATTATGTTAGGTTAGATGCTAAGTGTGTGTGTGTGTGTGTGTGTGTGTGACAGAGGATCAGGTCGACGGTGGATGAGAAGGAGCAGAAGCAGCTGCTGATGGATCTGGACGTGGTGATGAGGAGCAGTGACTGTCCCTACATTGTCCAGTTCTACGGAGCACTTTTCAGAGAGGTGTGTCACACACCACACAGTGACGCATAGCTGACTTTACACACACTCACTCTCACACACTCTCTCTCTCTCTCTCTCTGTGTGTGTGTTTCAGGGCGACTGTTGGATATGTATGGAACTCATGTCTACCTCGCTCGACAAATTCTATAAATATGTATATTCCACGTTGGAGGATGTGATTCCCGAGGAGATCTTGGGCAAAATTACACTAGCGGTGAGTCGTGTCCTTAACCTGTCCTTCATCCCTCAGTGTGTGTTCAGGGTGTGTTCAGGGTGTGTGTTCAGGGTGTGTTCAGGGTGTGTGTTCGGGGTATGTTCAGGGTGTGTGTTCAGGGTGTGTTCAGGGTGTGTTCAGGGTGTGTGTTCGGGGTGTGTTCAGGGTGTGTGTTCAGGGTGTGTGTTCAGGGTGTGTGTTCAGGGTGTGTGTTCGAGGTGTGTATCAGTGACGTGAGCGCTCATGTGCCCTCTCCCCTCGTCTTTATTGCAGACTGTGAAAGCACTTAACCACTTAAAAGAAAACTTGAAAATAATTCACAGAGGTAAGATCTCTCTTCTCCTTCCTCTACTTGTGTATGACACTGATTTGGGGGCGGGGCTACGTATCCGTTATGTCAAATAGCACCATATATGCAAATTATTAGTTTGTGATGTCACTAAATATGCGCTGTGACTTTCATAATTACACTATATATGCAAATTATTAGTGATGTCACTATGTAAGCGTTATGGCTTTAATAATTACATCATATATGCAAATTATTAGTCAGTGATGTCAGTAAATAAGCGCCACAAGTTTAAATCACATCACATGCAGATTATTAGATGATGATGATGATGATGATGATGGGATTCAGAAATGTTTAGCCGCAGGACCTGGGTACTGATCTTATTTTACATACTTTGTAAAGGGAGAGAGTTTTATAAATCAAACATAAACATAAATAAAAAGTTAACACACTAGTTGTAATATCGAGGTTGATCTCGCTGGTGTAATAAAAGAAAATCGAGCCTCGAGCCTTTTCATAATATTTAGTTACCTGTGTACAGAGTTAGCAGGTTGCGTTAATGTAAGAAAAACTAGAAACAGGTAGCAGTTTAGATTGATAGCTCATGTGTTTGAAGATCTGTTCACTTCCTGTCTGTCTGTCTGTGTCTCTCTCCCTGCAGACATTAAGCCATCGAACATTCTGTTGGACAGGAACGGGAACATTAAGCTGTGTGACTTCGGGATCAGCGGGCAGCTCGTCGACTCCATCGCGAAGACCCGAGACGCAGGCTGCAGGCCGTACATGGCAGTGAGCGCAGACGCAGCACCATTTATTTATTCACAACATGACAGCAAACAGAGTCTACTCCGAACCCTTCCTTCCTTCTGCCATTACAGTCCACACGCACTCACTGTCTCAGTCAGCTCGTTAATCATCGCTGGCCAGCGTCGCTCGTTAACGTGTGTGCGTGTGTGCGTGTGTGTGTGTGTGTGTGTGTGCGCGTGCGTGTGTGCCTGCCTGCGTGCGTGTGTGTGTGTGTGCGTGTTTGTGTGTGCGTGTGTGTGTGTGTGTGCGTGTGTGCGCGTGTGTGTGTGTGCGCGTGTGTGTGTGTGTGTGTGCGCGTGCGTGTGTGCGCGTGCGTGTGTGCGTGCCTGCGTGCCTGCGTGCGTGTGTGCGTGTGTGCATTCTCATTTAGCATTCTCATGTTAGCACTGATGTCATTTGCTATGTTTAGCACAGATGATGTCATCCTGCGTGTTTCCTTTTGCTCTATCTAACAACCACATCACCTGTGTGTGTGTGTCTCTCTCTCTCTCTCTCTCTCTCTCTCTGTCTCTCTCTCTCTCTCGCTCTCTCTCTCTCACTGATACCTGCCTCGCCCTCTTTTTCTGTCTTTGTGTCTCTTTCTGTCTCTCTCTTTCTGACTCCCTCTCTGTCTCACTTTCACTAATTCCTGTCTCTCTCTATTCTGTCTGTCTGTCTCTCTTTTTGTTTTGCTGTCACTGATACCTGCCTCTCTGCCTCTTTCTCTCTCTCTCTCTCTCTCTCTCTCTCTCTCTTGTAGCCGGAGAGGATAGACCCCAGTGCCTCCAGACAGGGTTATGATGTACGCTCAGACGTCTGGAGTTTGGGAATCACACTGGTATGTGGACAAAGAGTGAGCTATGAAAAGGCCTTTAAACTGTGTGTGTGTGCAAGTGCGAGTGTGCAAGTGCGAGTGTGCAAGTGCGAGTGTGTGTGCGAGTGTGTGTGCGAGTGTGTGTGCGGGGGGAAAGATAACTGCGCGAACCTTGCTGTATTCACCGTTAGCTCTAATTAAGGTGTGTGTGTGTGTGTGTGTGTGTGTGTGTGTGTGTGCGCTTCAGTACGAGTTGGCGACCGGTCGGTTTCCGTACCCGAAGTGGAACAGTGTGTTCGATCAGCTCACACAGGTGGTGAAAGGAGATCCTCCCCAACTCAGCAACTCAGAGGAGCGAGAGTTCTCCCCCAAATTCATCAACTTCGTCAACCTGTGGTACACACACACACACACACACACACACACACACGCGCGCGCGCTGTAGAGTGATGTACAGTGGATATAAAACACCTGCTTACTGTAGAGAAAATTGCAGGTTTTAAAAAATAGAACCATGAAAAATCATGTCAGATCTTTTTCCAGCTTTAATGTGATACAGCAAACAACAGCATTCAAGTGAAAAACAGATAGAACCGCTTTAGGAAAAAAAGAAAACACTTTATTGCCGGGTTGCATCAGTGTGCACACCCTGTTATAATGAGGCATGTGTTCAGCATCACATTCCAGCGCATGTTCAAAACAGCTGTCATCAATAAAGTCACTCTGATTAACCCCAAATAAAGACCAGCTGTTCCTGTATGGTTTTCTCCACGTCTTCTTGGTTTAATCCGACTGCGGAAGCCAAAGAGCTTAGAAAGCATGCAGAAGATCTCACTGTCGAAAGATAGCGATCAGGAGAGGGGTATAAAAGAATTTCTAAGACTTTAGATGTGCCACGGAACACCGTGAAGGCCATCATCAACAAGCTGAGAAAATGGAGCACCACAGTGACCTCACCAAGAACAGGACATCCCTCCGAAATATGCGAAAGCACAAGACAAAATCTTACCAGGGAGGCTACCAAGAGACCTACAGCAACATTAAAGCAGCTGCAGGAACCCAGGAACATCCAGGCTCAGCCACAGGATCTGATGAAACCAGAGTAGAACTTTTTGGGCAAACAGCTCATCTCCTGAAGAACACCATCCCCATGGTGAAGCACGGTGGTGGCAGCATCATGCTATGGAAGATTACCACCAATCACAGCAGATCCCCTCGCAGTGTCATAGATCTGGAACATTTTTTTTACACTTTTTATATCCACTGTATAGTCAGGGCTCTAGAGTTCACACACAGCTGTTTACCGTTTCAACATAAACACGAGTGTCAGACGAGTATATTTTTCTGACCTGAAGAACTTTTTGTTGCTTAGCAACAGTTAGACACTACAGTGTGTGCTGGCGGTTCCCGTTTAACGTTTCTCTCTCCACTTCCAGCCTTACGAAGGAAGAGTCGAAAAGGCCAAAGTACCGAGAGCTTCTGGTGAGTACGGTTCGGTTAGTTACCGCTGCGTCGGTGCGTGACGACAGGATAATCTCACTGTGGCGTCTCTCTGTGTGACGAACAGAAACACCCGTTCATCCAGATGTACGAGGAGCGCTCTGTAGACGTGGCCAGTTACGTGTGCAGGATCCTGGACCAGATGCCTGCGTCCCCCAGCTCGCCCATGTACGTGGACTAAACGCGCGCGCACGCCGATCCACGTGGAGGACAAACAGAAACGCAAGCTGTCGTGTCAAGTTTCGCTTCGTCACAGAACCCTGCAGTGTTCCTCGGAAACGCAGAGACGCCCCGAGCAGTGAGACGGCTGTCCTTAATCACGCCTGCACAACCACATACTGTCTGTCTCTCCGTCTGTCTCGTGTCTCGCCTCGCAGCACGCACCTCCGCTGATGTGTGGTCTCCGCTTGAGGACGCCTCGTCTCTGGACATACTGTACATACATCCTGCTGCTCTCTCTCTCTCTCTCTCTCTGTGTGTGTGTGTGTGTGTGTGTGTGTGTGTGTGTGTGTGTGTGTGTGTGTGTGTGNTCTCTCTCTCTCTCTCTCTCTCTCTCTCTCTGTGTGTGTGTGTGTGTGTGTGTGTGTGTGTGTGTGTGTGTGTGTAGGTTTGGAGAGCAGCCGTACCGAAGCGCTGCTCACGCTGGTCTGTGCTCTCTGCCTGATGATGGCTCAATCCCAAACGCCCTGCTTCATACACAAGTGCACTACGTAGGGTGTTTAATAATGGCTCCTGCACCCTATGTAGTGCATTGTTTCATTTGGGATTCAGCCCATGATTGTGTCCTTACTGTATAATGATTCATGTTCTGATATATAAAATGAATAAACTGGAAATGTACTTGTGTGTGTGTGTGTGTGTGTGTGTGTGTGTGTGTGTGTGTGAGAGAGAGAGAGAGATTCAGCTCATTGCCTCACAGTGGCCAGGTGTGTGTCCCAAACCACACACACACACTATTCACTATATAAACCACATAAACACCATCTTCTGTCCCAAACAGTCACTTTTCAGGAATAGTGTTCTGTCATTTTTACAAGTTCAGCTGACCCTGATTATCTCCCCCGATATTTCCCCTTATGATAAATGATAAATGTGTTTTATAGGCGTTGTGTGGTGATGAGTAAAGGGGCGTGGTCGAGGAGGTGATTGACGGTTCTGTAGTAAAGCCGTGTGCTGCTGTGCTGTAAACTGCTCTAACAGACCCTCGGGCTGAATTCCCCGCAGTTCCTCTGCCACGAAGTGTCGGTATAAACCACGGCAGCTAGCACCAACTCAAGCTGGTAATGATTTACGACCGACTCTGTGGCGTTCAGTAACGCTGGAGGGGTCTTGGGAAGGTTAGCCAGTCTCTCGTTTTGAAATAAACTCAGCAGCAGAAGGAGCGGAGAGTGAAAGAGCTCTTCTCCAGTCAGGTGTGGAGCTCAGTGCCGTGTCAGAGCCACAGGAACGTCACGGAGAGCGGGGCGTGTTTATTAAACCGAGCTTGTGCTGAGTGGAAATGTCGCCTGCTGCGTATATTTTCAGTTGGTTCGTTACATTAGTCTGATTAAAATGATGGATGATGTTGAAACAGTAGCTCAGGCACTCGGTCATTCAGGACTCCGAGCTCTACAATCTCTTCCTCACAACAATAAAATCAAACCTGCGGAAATGAAATGAAATGAAATGAAATGAAATGAAAGCCTTTATTGTCATTCTATATCTCTGTATACAATGAAATTAGGAGAACTGCTTCTGACTGGTGTTATAATAAATATGAAATACTATGAAATTAGATTAATTAATTAATAACACTTACCATATAACACTTACCACACACCCTAGTCACTATATAGGCCACCTAAACATAAACACTGTGGCCGCGTCCCAATCCACGCTACAATAATTAATGCACTACACAGAGGACTGAATTATGCTCAGCTGGGACTTCCTGAGTTTCAGTTCCACATTTTACACATGTGCACTATAAAGGGTATAAATCAGCAGCTTCTGCACCCCAGACAGTGCACTAGGGAGCTATTATTTATTTATTTATTATTTATTTATTTATTTATTTATTTATAATTTCTACTACAAAGAGCAATAGGATATATTTTGTACTATATGTAGTACACTATATTTCCAATAGGGACTCATTAGGGCACATTTCGCACCCTACCTAGTGCAGATGTCCATAACAGAGTCTAGTGAAAGAATTATGATGTGCCTGATTTGAGACAAAGCCCTAATGTAGGTCGGGATATTTATATACGTGAATATGCAGTCATCTCTCTATCTATCTATCTATCTATCTATCTATCTATCTATCTATCTATCTATTTTTTTAATGGCGACACTTAGTGGTCAAATCAGGAACTTCAGAGTTTTTTTTATATTATATTATACTATTATATTAGTGTAACAAAGTACAATATTTAACACAAAAACTCAGATTCTGTGTGTTTTTTTAAAGTTAACCAAACAAACAAAAACAGTCAGTCGTTGTGTTGTGGTAGCCGTAAGTCTTGCGTGACGTCATCACCAAGCGCCGGAAAAAAAATACCCTCTCAGCCTCACGGTCACGTGTGCAGTGACGGCCTCAGTGCTGTGTAGTGCTGTAGAGTGCTGAGGTGAATAGTGAGGTTTAAAACTTTAATAAAAGCGTGTTTATTTTTTAGAGGTTTATGTGGCGGATGTAGGGAGATAATCTGTCCGCCCGCGCGCGCCACTGTGTGTGTGTGTGTGTGTGTGTGTGTTTATTATTATGCACGTGGCCTTCCCCCGGTGCAGACAGATTGCATGTCGCCTGCTGAACTTTGCCCGTGTCTCCGCTGCTCTGACCTGGTGTAGATCTGACATGGCCACGGACGCGGGCAGGAACCGGAAACCGAAGCCGCCCAAGGACACGCTGCGGCACGTGCGCTCCAGAGAGAGCCGCAAGCACGCGGACCTGCACGGGCCGTCCACCGTGTACGTGCAGGCGGTGGGCGCGGGGGCGCGCGAGAACGGCGCGTCCCTGTACGTGTTCTCCGAGTACAACCGGTAAGCATCATCCTCATCTTCATCTTCATCCTCATTATCATCCTCATCATCTTTATAATCCTCATTATCATCATCTTCATCCTCATAATCCTCATCTTCATCCTCATTATCATTACCATCCTCATCCTCATTATCACCACCATCCTCATTATCATCATAATCATCCTTCTCATTATCATCACCATCTTCATCGTCATAATCCTCTTCATCTTCATCTTCATCATTATCATCTGCTCACACAGCACACAGGCATGTGGACATGTGGTTGTGTAGGGTGTAGAACTCCAGGGAGCAGAAAATAAACTAGTGCTGAAGTAAACAGCACTGGCCACTTTATTAGGAACACCATGATAATAATAATAATAACCACCCCACCTGGCATGGATTCTCACGGCTGTGGCGTTCAAACGATGCCCAGTTGCCGCTGAAGCCTGGATGTGTGACATGAAAACATCCCCACAGCATTACACCACCACCACCACCACGAGCTGATGACGAGGCAGGCTGCGTCCTGCGCCCGCTGTAGACTCTGAGTCCTGCTCTCGGCTGGCAGGGCTGGAACCTGACGTGCTCCTCTGCTGCTGTCTGAAGCTTCGATGTGTTGTGATGCCCTAGTGAACATGTAGGGCCCTAAATAGGATACAAGAGGATTAAGAAATGTCCCAGATTGTTTATTTCATGGCTGTGAGGTGAAGTTTCGGCACTTTCTTGATGCCTGACCGTGAACTTTGACCTCAGTTTTGTGATAAATAAATAAACACCATCAGTGATGACGTTCAGTCAAATGCCTTTAATGAACATTGTGTGTTTTTTTTCTCAGATATCTGTTTAACTGTGGAGAGGGAACACAGAGGCTGATGCAGGAACACAAGTGAGTCGAGGGTGTGAATAATAATATTACATGCCTAGTCTGATCTCTTAAACACACACACACACACACACACACAAATGTTTCTGTGTTTATGCTTCAGACTGAGAGCTGCTCGCTTGGACAACATCTTCCTGACTCGCATGAGCTGGGACACAGTAGGAGGACTTTCAGGTACACACACACACACACACACACACACACAGAATCTCAGAAACACACTGATCCTTTAAGCAGGAACGTCCTGTCACTTCTCTTCCTAGCAGAATAACTGCATATTGTTTGCATGCTGCTGCTTGAGATGAACTCCATGTCTGTTTTGCAGGAATGATTCTCACGCTAAAGGACACTGGAGTCCCGGAGTGTGTGATGTCCGGACCTCCACAGCTGGTGTGTGCACGCTTCTGTCTCCTTTTGACGTCAACTGCTGTCAAAAAAAAAGACGGCGAGATAATCTCAGAAGGATCACGCACCTTTTTGTAGTCATTTTCAGTCACTCGAGTCATTTGATTCTGTACAGCATGGTGTTTATAACAGAAAACAAATGGGTGGAGTCATGTGAGCTCACATAATTGTTATTTTGTTATTTGATCATATGCTCGTATGTCCATGTTTACTAAAGGAATCGTTTTTCGCTCTACAACATGCACTGAAACACTGAACATCACTAGACTGAGCGAGATTCAACTCACTGAATCACCTGATCTGCTGAATGAAAGAGGAGTGAATTGTGATGGAAAGATCCACTGATTCAAACTCTGATTCAGTGAATTGAAGAGGAGTGACTCTCGGTCATGACTGAAAGATTCACTGATTCAAACACTGAGTCACTGAACAACAGGATCGAATCATGCTCACTTATTAAAGATTCACTGAATCAAACACTGACTCATTAAATGACAGGAGAGCGAATCTTGGTCATGACTAAAAGATTCACTGATTCCGTCAATGACTCGCTGAATGACAGCTGAGTGAATTGAAACGATAGCAGAAACTAGCGTTAGCATAGCAGCAGTGCTCAGGCAGACATTTCTTTATCTATTTTGTTTTTCAGGAGAAATATCTGAATGCTATCCGAGTGTTCTCCGGGCCTCTGGACGACATCAGACTGTGTAAGAGCGTTCTGTCCGTACTGTCTGATCTGAGATTGAGAGTAAACCCTTCTGATTAGATAGTTTAGAGATAATCTGTGTGTGTGTGTGTGTGTGTGTGTGTGTGTGTGTGTGTGTGTGTGTGTGTGTTTTTACTGAGTGCAGCAGTGAGACCGTACACCGAGCCCGAGTATAAAGATGACACCATGACCGTCAGCCAAGTGCCCTTATTCGGTTAGTGTTCACTCTGAGCACTGTAGTGTGCAAGTATGCATCAGTCACACANATCACTCATACTGTATATACTCATCACTCATACATACTCGCACATACTCATCACTCATACTGTATATACTCATCACTCATACTGTATATACTCATCACTCATACATACTCGCACATACTCATCACTCATACTGTATATACTCATCACTCATACTGTATATACTCATCACTCATACATACTCGCACATACTCATCACTCATACTGTATATACTCATCATCGTACTCATCACACATCCTGTATATACTCATCATCGTATTCATCACTCATACTGTATATACTCATCATCGTACTCATCATTCATACTGTATATACTCATCACTCATACTGTATATACTCATCACACATACTGTATATACTCATCATCGTACTCATCACACATCCTGTATATACTCATCATTGTACTCATCACACATACTGTATATACTCATCATCGTACTCATCACACATCCTGTATATACTCATCACACGTACTGTATATACTCATCATACTCATCACACGTACTGTATATACTCATCACATGTACTGTATACACTCATCACACGTACTGTATATACTCATCATCGTACTCATCACACATCCTGTATATACTCATCATACTCATCACGCGTACTGTATATACTCATCATACTCATCACACGTACTGTATATACTCATCATACTCACCACACGTACTGTATATACTCATCACACGTACTGTATATACTCATCATACTCATCACTCATACTGTATATACTCATCATCGTACTCATCACACATCCTGTATATACTCATCATCATACTCATCACACGTACTGTATATACTCATCACACGTACTGTATATACTCATCATCATACTCGTCACACGTATATACTCATCACACGTACTGTATATACTCATCATACTCATCACACGTACTGTATATACTCATCATACTCATCACACGTACTGTATATACTCATCATACTCATCACTCGTACTGTATATACTCATCATCGTACTCATCACACATCCTGTATATACTCATCATCATACTCATCACACGTACTGTATA
>CM074973.1:1202790-1207790 GCA_037577455.1 Pangasius macronema
AGGATCTGCTCGGTGTGCGGGATCTGCTTGGTACCTGCTCGGCGTGTGGTACCTGCTCGGTGTGCAGGATCTGCTTGGGATCTGCTCAGAGTACGGGATCAGCTCGGCATGTGGGAAGTGCCATTTGAGTTGGATCAGTGATGAGCTGAGAAGATCTCTGAACTGGACAGTGCCGGCATAATTCAGACTGCATAGTCCTATATGCAGTGACATCAGTTAGCTAAATCGTATTATTCACTAATAAATCTAGTCAGTTTTGAACAGTGTTTGTATCGATACACTGCTACTCTTCATGTCAGCGACTAGCCTGATGCTAACAAAAAGTCATCGTCGTGCGTTTTGGGTTTAATGCTGATGAGCTAACTTGTGCATTTTTTTTTTAATTTCATTAGGGATTAATTAACCTGCTGCTGCAGAGAGAGCGAGCTCTGGTAAGTGCACTTATTAGTCCAGAATAAATCCTCACTAGATCCTTCCATTTATGAACCCCTCCCTCATGACTCAGCACACCTGAGCACCTCCCTTAGACAGTGGAGTCAGTGATCTTCTCTCTGTCTGTCTGCAGAGGATGATGGGTAAAGCCTTTACTCCTGTGCATCTGGTAGCTCCTGCTCAGATCATGACGTGGCTCAATCAGTACCACGATCACTGCCAGGAGATCCTCAGCCATGTCAAGTAAGGGCTCTGTCCTAAACCACACCGCATACACTACACCCAGTGTGCTGTTCTCATCTGCCGCTAACCACACCTAGTTCTTCACTGATGTCACCTTATTGTCATTTTGACCAGGAGTTAGTTGGTCAGGGCTCTAGAGAGTTAATACCTATGTGTGTGTGTGTGTGTGTGTGTGTGTGTGTGTGTGTGTGTGTGTGTGTGTTTTCAGCTTCATCCCTGCGAAGTATCTGTGTGAGGGAGCTGAAGTGCCCAAGTTCAAGACCAAATCCTTCATTCAGGCTCTGCTGAAGAAGAACGACCTCGCTAAGGTAGAGATAAGAATCCATCACAGTGAAGTGTATTAACCATGTGCTGGATTTAGAGCTCTCTCTGTGTGTGTGTGTGTGTGTGTGTGTGTGTGTGTGTGTGTGTGTGTGTGTGTGTGTGTGTGTGTGTGTGTGTGACAGTTTCAGACGTGTTTGGTGCGGCACTGTAAGAATGCGTACGCCTGCAGTTTGACCCATCAGTCTGGCTGGCAGCTTGTCTTCTCTGGAGACACCATGCCATGTAACACACTCACACAGATGGGTGAGAAACACACACACACACACACACACACACACACACACGTATTCACTCTCTCGCTCTCTCTCTCCGGTTTAATCAATAGAGCTGGAATACACAGTGTTTAAGACTGGTGTGTTTGTGAGGTGTGTTTCACTCACACACACACACACACACACACACACACACACACACACACACTTATTATTGATCAGCCCAAACTCCACTAACAACTCCAGAGAGAGACACACACTCCATCACTCCCTCTGCATTACTGAGCCAGCAGTGACTCATTACTCTGAAATTGTCTGCATGTGTGTGTGTGTGTGTGTGTGTGTGTGTGTGTGTGTGTGTTTTGCAGGAAAGAATGCGACGTTGCTAATCCATGAGGCAACACTAGAGGACGGCATGGAAGAGGAGGCCATGGAGAAAAGACACAGGTACACACACACAAACACACACACACACACACACACACACACACACACCCACACCCACACCCACACCCACACCCAGACACACTCATTTCACATACCACAACTGTCTACACACATTGTACAAACACATTCACATACAACATAGGCGACTACACATTCATATGAACACCTAATACGCAAACACACACACACACACACACACACACTCCACTCGCATTGCAAAGACACGTATACTCAGAGGTGCACTTGTGCGTTCCTAACACACAGCTGCATACACACACTCATCTCTAGGGGCGTAACGATATATTTAAGGTGATGATTCATAAACGATGCAAAACCATCTGCATTATTGTCTGAATCAATCTCAATAAATCAAAAACTGCTATAAACACAGAGGTTTAATATAGTAAACAAAATGTACTACAGGGTCACCATTGTGTGTGAAAAAAAAATAATTTGTTTTTTTATAATTTAATTTCATTTTTATGAATTCTCCCAAACAATTTGATGTGTGTGTGTGTGTGTGTGTGTGTGTGTGTGTGGTCCCCTGCAGTACGACGTCTCAGGCCATCGGTATTGGGATGAATATGAACGCTGAGTTTATCATGTTGAACCACTTCAGTCAGAGATACGCCAAGATCCCGCTGTTCAGCTCCGACTTTAACCAGCGAGTGGGCATCGCCTTCGACCACATGAGGGTGAGGAAACAAGACATTCTCACCTCGTTACCCCCTTCACCTCGTTACCCCCCTTCACCTCGTACCCTTCTCGTCTTGTTACTCTCTCGCCTCATCCCTTCTTACCTCACGGCCTAAACTCTTCACCTTTCACCCAATACCCCTTTACCTTGTTTCCGCCTCATCTCATTCCTTATTACCCTCTTACCTCGTATCCCTCTTACTTCATTACCCCTTATCTTGTACCCCCTTTCCTCATCTCTCCTTACCTTGTACCCGCTTACCTCATAACCACCCTCACCTCGGCCGTCCCTAACCCCTTACCTTGTACCCGTCTTGCTTCTTTACTCCCTTACCCTCATCCTTCTTTAACTTATTACCCCGTTACTTTGTTGCCTCTGTTGCTTTATTACCCCTGTACCCTTTATTACCCCTGTACCCCTTTACCTTTTGCTTCATTACCCCCTTATCTTGTACCCCCTTTCCTCTTCTCTCCTTACCTTTACCCCCTTACCTCATAACTCACCTCGCCTCATCCCTTCTTACCTCATTACCCCCATTGAGATATATATACCCCTGTGCTTCTTACCCACCTCACCACATCTCTCCTTATCTCATAACTGCCCTTGCCATATCTCTCCTTCATTTATATACACTCTTACCTCACTACCCTCTTGCCTCATTAACCCCTTTACCTCATACTTCTTTGCCAGGTACCCCCTCACCTCATACCCCCTTGATTCTTACTCTTTTCCCCAGTAACCTCATTACTTCTTATCTCGTACCACATTGCCTCTTATGCCCCTTACCTCACTACCTCCTTGCCTCATCCTTTCTTACCTCATTACTCCTTCAGCTCATATTACTTTTACTTCATACCCCCCCGCTTTATTAACCCCTTACATCGTACCTCACTCGCCTCATACACCCCTTTATACCTTTCTTGCCTTGAATCTTCTTACCTCATGTCACTTCCTACCTCATACCCCCTGTCCTTATTTAACCCCCCACCCACCTCAATACCCCCTAATTTCTAATTTCATCTTAATTCCAGATCCGGTTTGGAGATTTCCGGGTTCTCCCGCGCCTCCTGGCACCTCTGAAGGCTCTGTTTGCTGAGGAGATTGAGGAAATGGTGGAGCGGAGAGAACGGAGAGAGCTCAGGGCGGGAAAGAGTGTAGGGGCGGAGTCTAATGGGCAGACAGGGGAAGGGGGAGGGGCTAAGCGAGAGAAGGAGGAGCCTGACCAGGAAACGGCCTCCAAACGGATGAAGGCCAGCTGAAGAGCGCTGAACAAGATTCAGCCAATGGGAAAGAAGGACGCTGGGGATTTAGCCAATAAGAGCTGGATTAGTGACGATTCAGGCAGGAGATATGAGGACAGTGATGAAGAAGATGAAGTTGTGGATGTTCTGCGCTTTGAGTGATGATTTTGATGGACTGATCTGTAGTACGTTTAGTTTCCGGACTAATTTATATTTTCTGTACCTTGCATTATGATGTTCATGTATATAAAACAGACTGAACGCTGGTTTTGTTTTTATTTAAAATAATAAAGACATTTATCTGGGTTGGAGACCATGACAGGAGTTATTCTGCAACCTCGTTTTTTATATAGTGCTGCGTCATGTTATCACCTTTACCTCGAGCCACACGCACTCTGGACGGATGAAGTGCTCGTCTTGAGTTTGAACGCAGGGAATAAACACGTACGATTCTCTTCAGTCATCTCTAAACTCTGTAGTGGCTAGGCTCTGGCCTGAGGAGCTACCTTCAGCTAAATCATTTATACACGCTCCTGGGTAAACGAATGGGCCAAGCCTGAAATAGCAAATCTGAAGCTTTTAATGGTCTTAACCACAAGCCATTGTTGTCAGAAGATGAGCAGGAATGAAGCAGATGCGCTCCTGAGAGCTCCTGAGAGTTCCTGTGCCTCCATTTCCTGGTCACTTTTACAGTCTTCTTGTGTACAAAGGTACATGTATAAAATCATGATGATGATGATGATGATGATTCAAATGTGTGATGTAAAATTCATGTTTGATGTTTGATGTGTCTTGGTGGCTGTAATTTTCTAAAAATATCTTCTGGGATGTTTTTTTTTTCTTAAAAGATCAGTGATTATGTGGTAATCTGCCGCACCTGATGCAGCGTGAGAGCCACGAGGCTTAAACATCAACGAAATCAAAGGAAAAAGCTTCCCATACTAACACCAGTGATTTACTGTTAAGACCATTAAAAGCTTAAATTTTTGCCATTTTTTTCGCCCAGGAGTGTAAATTGCTGTAATTCCTGCAACAGAGGCTCAGCTACACAAGCTTCTCAGGTTCATATAAAATAAAAAGCTAGGGTTGGGCCAGGGTCTGCGGATCTCCGGACATCATTTCCTCATAATCTGATCAGTTCTGTGAGGTGTTTTTGCCCATATTTTCCCGAGCTGCCGGTTGTTTAAACCCTGCCCAGGAGGTCTGGCATCACGCTGATTAAACACGCGCTCAGACGAGGGGCTTGTTGTCGTCGGCGGCCCCCAGGGGGCACTGTGCACCCGGCCACTCCGAGCTGCGTCACACTGATGTGATGAAGGACCTCGTTCTGTACGAGCGAGTGAAAGTGGCAGCATTAGTTTTACTTTATATATATATATATACACACATTCATGAGATTCGGCG
>CM074973.1:1211561-1221808 GCA_037577455.1 Pangasius macronema
CTGTCGTGGACAGAGCCCCCTCACTCCGCTCTGGTCTACGGGGGGACCACGAAGTACACTTCAGTCGTTTGTGTGTGTTCGAAACTCGAGCACTTGGAAATTCAATACCAACAAACCTCACACCCAGAGAGAGAGAGAGAGATGGAGAGAGAGATGGAGAGAGAGATGGAGGTGGTAAATTGTTGTAGGTTTCTCTTTTATTGTTTCAGGTTGTTGTACCTGTCACTGATTTGAACTGGAGACACAAGGATCTGGAAAAGGAAATGAAGGAAAATGAAAATCGAGATGAAATAAGTAAAGTAAACAATAGAAGAGCAATAAGGCTGAACACAATGCTAATCTCTTTTTGTCTTTAAGTCCAGTAGAGGTATCAGGCTAACTAGCGAGCCCTAGTCTATGAATGTTAATCATTTTCCTTTTGTCATGAAACAGTGATGTAAAATTTAAAAAATGATAATTTGTCCTACTTCCTGCTCCAATTGGTTAGAAATCTTTCATATGTCAAGTGTTTTCGTACATTTTTAGTTAGCCATTTAGCTAAGATGCGCTAACCTGACATGATTTCTCATTTTTTTGTCATATGTGTAAATGTTCATGATATTTGCAGCTAGCGCTAGCTAGCCGGATAACATGAGCTAACTTGAGAGGGTATCTGAGGAGATTTTTCTGTCATATTTATAAATGTTCAGAAGCGTCACAGCTAACAGTACTACAGTCAGCTACAGTCAGGTCCAGAAGTGTTTGGACAATGATGGAGTTTTTGTGGTGGTGATATTTCCGTTTTAGTGTTTTTGAGACAGTAACAGGTTTATGAAGGCCTGGACTGACTTTGAACTCGATTCAACTATTAACTTTGACAGGAATTTTAAGGTTTACCATCTTTCTTGCTAACACTGTCTAGCCAGATAACAAGCGCTAACATGACAGGATGTTTCAAGCATATTCATAAATGATTGCAATCTTCACAGCTAACACTAGCTAACTGGCTAATCTGAGCCGTGTTAGGATTTCTGAGAAGATTTTAAAATTATTCTTAATTTATCTTAGTCACATATTCGTAACCTTTACTGGACTTTTAAGGTCTGTAATCTTCACTGCTAACATTAGCCTATTTAGAGCTAACCCGACAGGTTATAGGTCATATTCATCAATATGTATAAGCTTCAATGACTGAGAAATAAATTGTAATTTTATATATTAGTCCTATTCTTAAGTGAATTAAAGAACCTGACATTTTTAGGGAGAAATTTCAATGTATCATTCCTACAGCCTCATAGATTTTGGTGCTAATACTAGTTAGCTAACAGGAGCTAAACTGCAAGGATATTTAAGAAAGCCTGTTTGAGTAGACCCTAACTTAAGCTACTCAGAAAAGCATGTGTCTTTGAGTTCATTTATGAGCCCAAAAGACGTATCTCTGGTCCTCAGACAGATTGTCCTTTTGTGATGTTGAGGACTCTCATCCCTTTGCTGTCTCAACCTCACGCTCCTGTGAATGGGTCTTACTGCAATTTCTCTCTCTGTCTCTGCTGAAAATGTTTAAATCCACAAGTCCTTGAGCCTCGAAACCTCAGATTGAACATGTCTAAGTTGATTTTACAGTCAGGAAGTCATGGAGAAAATCATGAAGAAGCAATGGATTTATATATTGGTGCATTTCTGATTAACATTTCTCTCTATGCAGTGAAACAATCCTTAAAGGTCCAGGAGGAGTGAGAGGTTAATAAATCTAATAAGTGGAGTGGAGCTCATATGGTAGGTCTGAACCCCACTAAACTTCTGTTTTGTGTGTGTGTGTGTGTGTGTGTGTGTGTGTGTGTGGAGAAAAATCCACCACTTCAGTTAATTATCAGCAGCATGAATATGTTCCTGGTTCTTTGTAAAAACATGTATCAGGGAGTTTAAAGTTTAAGATTTTGTTTTAGTTTGTCATCAGTGAAGTTCCTGTTCTCACTTATGTTATAGCAGCTATAAACAGTTGTTCTCAAACACAAATGTCTTCAATGTGTAGCAAAAACGAAAGGATTGGCCTCTCCGTTCGGAGGAGACCGTAAGACTCGTGTGAAATGAAGCGTCTCCACGTCCCTTCTGATTAATTCATTAGCAGACTACGTAGTGTTAGTCCTGAGCAGACAAACTCACAAAGACTGAATGATGTGTTCAGGCAAAATGGTGTAGCTTTAGTTAGTTACATGAAAACATATCATTAACTTAATTTCATCAGTTAAAAACATTTCCTTTTTAATCCCCGAGAACATTTAAAAGTAACAATTATTTGACTTTCACTTCAGAACAATTTTGACTGATGCTTCCACATTGAACAGATTTCGACACTTTTTCTCTGCTTTCACTTTAGTATAATTTCTCTGTACTCTTTCCATCCCTGACTGAATCTGCAAGGAACACTAGACAGTTCAGGGCGTCTAGAGGATGACTTAGAGTCTGTGCGAGGATACGACTCCCACTCTAAAATAAAAAATGTAGCATGCTGTGCTTATCTTATTCAATTACAGCAGATCTGATGTGCTGAAAGCGTTACTGACTCCATGAACCACCACAAAGAGCAACAAAAGCAGGAGCTCAGAGTTCTCCATGGGCACTTCACAGAGTGGCTGTTTAAAAAAATAGACAAAAAAAAGGCAATGATGAAGAAAAAGGTGTGAAAGTGTCTCAAAGTCCTGACATTTGTACCAGATAAAGAGGAAGAGAAGGTCAGTCAGGCTGGAGAACTGTTCCCAGATGATGTCACAGCAGGTTGTTGACTATCGGCCAGAGCTGGATATTTGCATTCTTCCCTGAGGCAGTGCAATAATGTGGCTTTCCTTTCACCTGTTTTTATGCAAATCTGAGATTATGAAACTCTAAATGGAAATAAAAATGGAAAGAAAATTTGGTTTGGAATAAAAAATGCAGTGAATGTAATGATGATGACATCCGCTTGTTTGTTTACTTCAGAAGGTCCAATAAAAACACCGCTCCCTTATTGCAATATTCTCGAAAACAATCCTGTTCCCTTATTGCAATAATCTATAAAAAGTTAGAGATTTCCTCATTGGAATGGTCTTGAAAACAAATCTTTGTTCTCAGGGCTCTTTCTGAACAACAGATTCATCAAACGCTTCGTTACTGTGGATGAGGTTTAATAAGCAGTTTCATAGCTGATTAAAATAAAACCATTCATTAAATAAATAAGCAAATAAATCAATTTGAAAGAAAATGTGTAGTAAAAATGGAAGAAAATTAGTAAGCTGTATATATAAATAACAAATAAAATGATGTCAAATAAATATAATAATAAATCACGATGCACTTTAACCCTAGAATTTCTGCTTTGAGGAATTTCTGTAGGCTAACTCTCGCTCCTCGCTACACCGGCGCCGATTCCACGCCGCTGGTCTCTGACGGCTGTCCTGCAGTGACTGTGTTCGTTTCTGTGTATGTTTTCCTTGTGTTGCCCTTCAGTCCGTCTGTTTGCTGATCGGATTGGATTGGATTGGATCGTATTGGATTGGCTTGGAGTTGCCCTTTGCTGTTTTGTGTTGACAATGACCACTACGCTACGTCGCATGGTGAAGGTTTGGAGATAAGGAAACTCATTTCTTCATCGGTTGTGATTGTGATTGAGTTGCTGTAGTTCTGAAAAGGACTGCAGGTGATTGGCGTTTCGAGCACCTGAGTGGCTGCTGTTATAGCTAATAAAGTCATTACGCTAACACTTCTTACAGACACTGGCTAGTTAGCCACAAACTTCATCCTAAAATAAATATAGTCGTTCACCTTCGTTCTTTCGACTGTTTGACTGATTTTGGCTAATTAATTACAGAAAAGAATGTGGTGTTTTGGGCGTCTTCTTTTTTCCTTTTCGCATTTTTCCACCCAAGCTACATAGATAGATAGATAGATAGATAGATAGATAGATAGATAGATATGAATCGTTCCTGTATGTTCCCTTGTTGGAATTTCCTAGAAAAATATAGAATTATATTCCCTTATTGGAAATTAATTGGAAAATAATTCTATGTTTGCTTATTAGAATTTTCTAGAAAACAGTTGTGTGTCCCCTTGTTGGCATTTTCTATAAAAATTCTTCGTTTCCTTATTATGAACATTTCATAGGAAATAACTCTGTTCAGATGTTTCCTTACTGGGATTTTCCTGAGGCGCTATTCAAGCTGTCTTGATAACCAGAGCCCTGGGAATATCGATGTTTTCCAAAGGGGTCCTACGTGGGATCTTGTCTATAAGAGAAACACACACCTGTAGGGTTCTGCACAGAACCTTTAGCCTTCTTCCCCAGAGGAACGAGCCAGAAACCTCTTTAGGGTTCTAGATTAAACCTTTAGATTAAACCCTAAAGATTAGCTCTGGGAACATCACAGTGGCCGTCATTAAAATCCCTTTTGTGTGGATATTAGTGTAGGTGGAATTTTGTGTCTATTGGAAAACGTGAATGTAAGTCTAAAAGCCTGCGTCTCGTCTCTGCCTGGTGTTCACTGATTAACTCTGCATACAAGAGCAGAATGACGAGTGGAGGAATGAGTGATAATATAGAGAAGAAGAACATACGTATTAGATTCAGAGAGTGAATGAAAACGTACCGCGTGAACAGTGAAATAAGATCACGCTAACTGCTAGCTGATCTCCGCCAGCACGTATGAGTCAGGTGAGTCAGGTGAGTCAGGGATTTCGGCATGTTATTGCTGCTTAGCAACATCAGGAACGACCTGAAGGATGCAGCTGGTCCGTATTTCAATTTACAGCGTGAATACGCTCCTCTAAAAATCGAACGATCAGGCTATTAACCGCCACAAAGCCTAAAGATTTAGATTAGATTGTTTCAGTGAATGGATGAGATGCAGCATAGCCGCAGCATCACAATTCACATCTACCTCAGCTAAATAACCGGGCTAACGAGACTGTGTGGCAGACGGCGTTACGGAGAGTGACTCGGCAAAATCCACCGGTGATATCGATGCAGGGAAAATTAGCTAACGGGACTGAATGAGTCCTGTGCAATCGGCACAATAGCTATTCAATATAATGCATGAGAGAGAGAGAGAGAGAGAGAGAGAGAGAGAGACAAACATTAGCACAGACTGTGAAGAAGCCGGGTTGATAGAGGACATGAGGAAATAAAGCAGTATCTTTTAGCTCAGACTTTGCGAATCCCTCCATCATTCTCTGTCACAAACCTAAAAAACAAAACACTGTTTATCCTGATCTAGGACTCGCTACATCCCAAATTTCAGAGCGAGTGCTGCATCCTTTATTTTAGAAAAGGCTGCACTGGAGGCTCGGTCATGCTTAACGTCTGCTGCGATCTTCCACACGCTGTAGTTCTGCTATCGGTCCTGGAAGAGGAGCGTTCGGTGGAAGGGATGTCGAACCCGCAGCGTTTGTCTCTAACGAATGCTGAGATAAGACATTCGGTCTGAGCTCATAAAGAAGTCTGGGGATGGTTATCTGTGCTGATATCATCTCTCTCTTCTGTTTGACCTTCCATGATTGTGTCTCAGCAAAGATAGTGGACACGTCTGTTTATTTCAGGTTGCAGTCGTGATCGTGGACGAGCGAAGGAACAACACGGAGTGAGAGCTAGAGCTTCATCCGATCCACACGGCAACAAAAACACTCGAATACACTCAGATCTAGCAGTCAGTATTATACCATTACAATAAACCAAATGTAGGATTATTACACCAATATCTCCACTTTTACTTCAGTTCTCAGCTTGAAATAATCTCGTTCTACTGGCGTGTGATTTGTTTTTTCATCTTAAGCATTTATTTATTTTTTTTTTAGAAAGAAGCCAAATTATCTCGTCAATGGAATAAATTTAAAGCTTAAAATGTGGGAAAGTGTCTAGAGACAGACGAGTAAGCTCAGATCTGATTTATAATGAGATCATTATAAGGAATATTAGATACGTTTGCCCATATTCAAGATCGTTTCACCTGCTACCGTAATCAATACTATTAAAAAAATAAAAAAATCACAGGAATGGTATTAGCAAAAAAAAAAAAAAAATCAGATCTCAGAGAAAAAAAGTAAAAGAATGAATCCAGTCTGATTCTGTAACACATCTAACCTGGAATATCAGAGAACTGCTTGAGGGGAACAACGTTAAGCAGGTAAACTACGTCACGCAATACAACAACAACAACAACAACAACAACAACCACCAGTGGAAATACTTATACTTTCACGTTTTTGGAAAAAGTCTTTTTTTTTTTTTTTTAGAACTGCAAATGTTTACAGATAAAGGAACTTGGTTGTATTCTTTGTTAGGATTGATTAAAAAAATATATTTATACTTTATTATGTTTATATAACCCTTATTTCCCTCCTTAGGTAGTTGGTTTTATTCCTCCGTCTTCTCTGTGGTCTCCAGCGGACGCGGTTGCTAGCTGTCATCACTACAAGGCTCGCTGCTATGAGGGAGAAACTTTAGCGTGGATCGATAATGAAAACGCTGTAAACGCAGATACCTTCTGCTTATGCATGAGTGGAAATGATTAAAACTACAGAATGGTCTAGGAATGGTGTGTTACCATCGTACTAAACACAATCCTGCCTTTACATTGTACTTCTGATGTAACGTACGCTTAAATCCCGAGCGGAAGCGCGCGTGCTAGCTGCTACTGTCCTGAGTAATAAAGAGTAATAACGTTAATAAAGTAATAAATAAAAGTAATAAAGCACCTGCTATATTACGTCAGGGTGTGAAACGCATTCGTGAGGCTTGGAAGTCATTTATTTTTTTGCATATTTTTGCATTTTTAATTTCCTTTGAGTGGGAGTGCGAGTGTGATGTTGCACGAGTGTAATGAGTAAGCAGGCTCTGAACCCAGTGGTTTACTGCTCCAGTTAACACGTGTTGTATTTTGTATATTTCAGGGGTTCAGTGCTGCCATTATACAGCTTATAGGCTTTAACGTGCTTCTTCTTTTTTTTTTCTTTTTTACTGTTAAAGTTTATAAAATTTTAAAAAGTGTAGCTTGGGCCATTCTGTCTGTCTTCTTGTTTCAGTCAGATTTACTGAAATGATGCAAAAAATGATGGGAAAAAACCAATAGGAACCCTCATAGAGTTTGTAATGGTTTTAATGGGTGTAATGGGGATTTGTATTGGTTTTAATGGAAGCTGTAATGGTCCCTGTGGGTCTCTACTGGTAACCTGTTGCCTTGTATTGGTGGCATGTTATGTCAATGTGGATGCCGTTAAAGACCAGTAATGGGAGTGGTTTTAATGGTTAGCTGATGGTTTGTAATGGTATTTGTAGTGGAAACCATTCGAGAATTCTGAGCTGTAGCTTGTATTTTTATATGCAGGTGAGAGAAGCACTGCACTCCCTCTGACGCAGCTCGCTATCCGAATCCGATATCTGATCTCAAACGCCCACCTGGTTCCTTCTCCTGTTCATACAGGTGGATTTCTGCGCCGCCGAAACGTATAACGTTTATTTATATTAATATATGGAAGCGATTTTTGTGTGAGAGTGTGTAACTGAATCAAGACGTTGTGTGTTTAACTCTGGATTTTTCCTCCTGTATATTTCATGTGAAGTGTTGAATTTAAAGCCTAGTGGTTTTTGATAATAATAATAATAATAATAAATGTGTATTGAAATGGACTGATACTCAAGGTTCCAGTATTGGTATTAAAATAAAATAAAGAGGTATTGTGCCATCTGAAGTGATAAACTTTGCACTTTTATCCAAATCTGAACTCAACATTGGCTCTATGAAAGTTCTGGTGTCCAGCACTGAACCCTGAGCGGTGTTAAATAAACCTATAACAGGCCATTTGTCATTTAATTATGGACCAGAGTTTGCTCGCTCGGACGTATCCAGATGTTCTCTGCATGATTGATGGACAGTGTTGTAATTGTGTAAAGGACAGGGTCTGCACAAGGCCTGATAGACTTGATTAATCTCCGTTCTTCAGTTTGTTAGTGCTGAAAAATGCGAGGACAATGAAGGGAAACAAACGCGTGCTGGAGCCGGAGGCACAGCAGTCATTAAAAACGTGGCTAACGAGAGCAACGGCGGCGCTAATCCTCACCTAAACGACCGACGCGGCGGAACGTCGGCGCGCACTGATTGCCTTGTTTTAAAGCCGTAATGAGGAACATGCAGACTGTCTTTATGGAACTTTCCAGATTGAAATGAAAAACTTCCACCCTTNTTTATTTATTTATTTTTTAATCAGACATTCTGACAGAAGAAGATGGCTACTGCGTGCTGGCAGACGTTTTGTTCCCCTTTGATATTTGCTCTCGGAGAATAATAAGCTCACCTGAAGAGTTTGTAGCTCATTAATTCACGCTGCTTTGTTTGCAGGTGTGTGCTTCGTCCGGTTCCGTGAGAAGAGCTTTACGAAGAACTCGGATATGGTGCAGTGGTCCTGGTGCACTGACCTTCAGGGTGACGTTCAGGAGTTTCTCTGAAAACTTCTTTCTGAAGAGTTCTTTCAGCTTCTTTTAATCTGTCTGAAAGTTTGTGTCGGCGATTTTAACAGAAATCCTTCTCTTTTTCTTATTGTGGTGGTAAAAATCTCAGATCCATATTATGAGTGTGTGTTATGAATAAAAATGGTTTTAGTGTGTGTGTGTGTGTGTGTGTGTGTGTGTGTCTGTTTACTTGCTGTCATCAACGAAAGGCGCCCTAGCGATGAAGTGTTACACTGGGAGACATTTCTGAGAAGAAACTTCATCATGCCTCTCTCAGATGAAACATGGCAGTTTAAACTGAGAAGACAGAGAGAGAGAGAGAGAGAGAGAGAGAGAGAGAGAGAGAGAGATGGAGATGGAGATGAGAGAGATAAAGACGAGGCAGTGTGAAGGAACGAGGGAATGAAACGAGGGTGAAAGCAGGAAATTGTGGATGGCTGCGCTCCTCTTTCCCTCGGTGGGTGAGCTCATTTCTACACTGTCTGACACGATTGGCTTTAGATGACCTGCCTGACACCCACCATCTTTCTTCCAGAGTGTGTGTGTGTGTGTGTGTGTGAGAGATAGAGAGAGAGGGGAAGACGAGAACCAACTAAAGTGAAAAGTTTAGCGATCGGATCTCACAGTCTGAAACTGTGTGTGTGTGTGTGTGTGTGTGTGTTTGTGTGTGTGTGTTTTAACCGAAGTTCCTTATGAAAGACATGAGGAACTGTTTTGACATTCTTGGAAAAGGTGTGTGTGTGTGTGTGTGTGTGTGTGTGTGTGTGTGTGTGTGTGTGTGTGTGTGCGCGCGTGTGTGTGTACGTATGTGTGTACGTGTGTGTGTGTGTGTGTGTGTGTGTGTGTGTGTGTGTAAAATGCCCTGTTGCTACAGAGACTCGCGGTGTACAGTGTGTGTAAACGTCTCGGTACCCAGTAGGAGGAGAGAGACGAGGAAGCAGCATTGATCCCTGTGCTGTCTGGCCGCCTGAGGCGATCACACACATCTCAAACACACACACACACACACACACACACACACACCTCAAGCTCCAGTAGATAATGATGAGCTCCTCTTACACACACACACCAGCAGAAACTGTACAGTCTCCTACAATCTGGACTTGAGGAAAATATAAGAATTCGCGTGCGAGTGATTTACTGCAGGATTTGAAATGAATGAAATTGTAATTAAATCTACAAGCAGTAACTCCGCCCCTTTCACCTTGACCACGCCACTCTGCCTAACCTTAACCAATCAGAACTTAACACACTGGCCGTATGCTGGTTTAAATGGAACAATCTGGAATGCTGGTTGTGTTCTTAGCTCTGTGAGGTGCAGCTTCAGGACGTGTGATTGGCCAGATTACTTCTTAGTCACATCCAGCTGCTCACATGATCGATGAGAAACTGATTGGCGGTTAGCCGTACGCTGCACGCGTTATATTGTTCTGTGTAACTTTGGTTTTGAAATATGGGACAAATAGTGTTTTTAAAATGTGTTAGCTAAATACCTAAAAGAAAATTGAAACAGATAACTCCTGGAAATCAGCTCTGTTCAGGATGTAAAGTTGTTTCCATGTTGCTATGACAACAGGATCGACTCACGTTGTGCGTGACTGTAGGTGAGTATAAAGCTGGTCAAATAAAATGAACAAAACTGACCTGAAAACTGAATCAATATTGTGAGGAATAAACCAAACTGAATAAGAGTTGCACCCCTGACCATCACACCCATGTGTGCTTGTTGAACGTCTCATTCCAGATTTATTCCCTGTGTGTGCTGTTATAATGAGCTCCACTCTTCTGGGAAGCT
>CM074973.1:1221908-1238921 GCA_037577455.1 Pangasius macronema
TGTAAAGCTACAGCACACAGAGACGCTCTATACAATTGTGTGCTTCCAACTTTGTGGCAACAGTTTGGGGAAGAACCACATATGGGTGTGATGGTTGGGGGTGCACAAACTTTTGGCCATATGGTGTCCATGCTAACAAAGCTGTATTCGAGCAGGATAAAGTGCTGATTGCAAAATTAGCTCTTATGTGTTCTAATTGTTCATGCTGATCTTTCTGCTGAGTGAAAATAACGGATTTGACTTTGGATGGTAAAATGTAATCTCAAAGCCAGAGAGCTTTAATTTCACATCGATTAGAAGAACATTCACGCACCAAGTTCTTACACTTGTGTCTTTCAACAGCTCCTCATCACTCCGTCATCACTCCTGGTGAAATCTGCTCACATACAGACTGCCTTCAAAGCAGCAAGTGGCTTTCCATACTGAAAAATGAGCTCCCATGCTGATGACACTCAAGTCATCCCCTCTTCCTCCCTCACACACTCATGTGCTCGGATCTCAGTCTGTCTGGTGGACATCTCCTCATGGATGGCAGCTCATCACCTGAAGCTTGAGCCCATCAGGACTGAGCTGCTGTACATGCCTCAGGGGTGGACAAACCATAAATCCATTATCTAGCCTACTGGGCAAGTGAAAGCCCCAGTGTGCTGCCCATACCTGTGTTTTTGTTGCCTAGCAACATAACTGGCTTGGGTAAAAGTGGCTAAAGTAAGCTAGTAAGATGCATTAATGCAGATTAGGAGACAACCAAATACGTGCATATATCTTCTTTTAACAATGTTTCCAGTGTAGCTCTCCGTGTCTGTGCCCTCCATGAAAAGAAAGCAAGTCATATTTTGGTGATGAAATGTGAAGTTCTGTCTTCAAACTGCATGTAAATGATGTTATTCCAGTCTGACTAGCCTCATTATTTCCTCTTGAGACGACTGTGTGAGGTAAGCAGGAGAGTTACAGTATGACAGCTTTGTGCTGCACTTGATTTTGCTCAGTTCCTGATTCTGAAAGGAGTGTGTGTCATCTGTGTATCGACGAGATCACGCCTCTGCTGGTGTGCGTAGTGCAGCAGGCAGGAGGAAGTAAGAACCACGGTATACTTGGAGCGCCTCCATTACGCGTGTTATTTAATCCCTGAAAACTTTTGCTTTGTGAGTCAACATGTCAAGATCTTGTGATCTCCCTGGAGAACTCAATCTCCCTGGATCGCACAATCCGAAAAACCTGATGTAGTTCTGGACAACTAGTAGAACTAACCTCTTCTCTTTGCTAACCTGACTTGGTCATGTAAGTTTCCTCTTTCCAACATCAGGAGCATCTGGCTCTTTCTCTCAGAGGAAGATATACCAGAAGAAATGAAAGATGGAGAAACAAATCCAGGAAAAAGAGAAGGGGAGGGGAATAGGAATGAAGATATTAATTATATGATGATTTCTTCAATGGTAAAGGATAATTAGGAGAATAAGTGTGAGTTTGTGTCAGTAGGTTAATGTGGGGGTTAAATTGGAGTAAATGGTGTGAAAGGCTCATTACAGCAAACGAACCACCGCAATACACACTGCTTTGCGCCAATAAAATTCCTACCGAGTGTGTGAGGGTAAGACAACAGAAAGCAGGAGCTGAAGAAAAGAGATGGATGAAGAGGTGAGAATGAGGAAATATACTCGCTTGTGATTTTTTTTTTGCTGTATATCACACACACATGCATGCGGAGCTAATAAAGAAGCATGACCCCGAGGCCGTGTTTTGTAATTATCCGGCTGGACAGCGTGTTTAATCACAGCGTGAGAAATGAAGGCGACGAGTCATTTTCAGCGCAGGCTAATGGAAGTCTAGTGTTTGTGGTTATGACCAGCAGGCAGGAAAACTTGGATTCACTTTCTGCATCTGTGGACTGTGCATGCAGAAGAGCAAGGTACTGTAACGGTGTGTCAGGGTGGTGTAACGGTGTGTAAGGGTGGTGTAACGGTGTGTAAGGGTGGTGTAACGGTGTGTAAGGGTACTGTAACGGTGTGTCAGGGTGGTGTAACGGTGTGTAAGGGTGGTGTAACGGTGTGTAAGGGTGGTGTAATGGTGTGTAAGGGTACTGTAACGGTGTGTAAGGGTGGTGTAATGGTGTGTAAGGGTGGTGTAACGGTGTGTAAGGGTGGTGTAAGGGTGGTGTAATGGTGTGTAAGGGTGGTGTAATGGTGTGTAAGGGTGGTGTAATGGTGTATAAGGGTACTGTAACGGTGTGTAAGGGTGGTGCAATGGTGTGTAAGGGTGGTGTAATGGTGTGTAAGGGAACTGTAACGGTGTGTAAGGGTGGTGTAACGGTGTGTAAGGGTACTGTAACGGTGTGTAAGGGTGGTGTAATGGTGTGTAAGGGTGGTGTAACGGTGTGTAAGGGTACTGTAACGGTGTGTAAGGGTGGTGTAACGGTGTGTAAGGGTACTGTAATGGTGTGTAAGGGTGGTGTAATGGTGTGTAAGGGTGGTGTAACGGTGTGTAAGGGTGGTGTAACGGTGTGTAAGGGTACTGTAACGGTGTGTAAGAGTGGTGTAACGGTGTGTAAGGGTGGTGTAACGGTGTGTAAGGTTACTGTGATGGTGTGTAAAGGTGGTGTGAGGGTGTGTTACGGTGGTGTGAGGGTGTGTGTGTTTGTGTGTGTGGGTGTGTGTTTGTGAGACATTCACACTCCTGGTGGTCTCCATCATTATGGTGTGTAAGGGTGGTGTGAGGGTGTGTTACGGTGGTGTGTGTGTGTGTGTGTGTGTGTGTGTGTGTTTGGAGACGTTTCACACCGTCTCGCTTTTGAGATTAAAAATCTTCTCAGACGTTTATTAATCACTCACAGCTCAGTGACACTTTTCCTGATTATTCATTATAAAACTCCTTTTCTGAGTAAATAAGAATCGACAGAATTGGCTCTGACTGGCACAGAAAAGATGGTGTGTGTGTGTGTGTGTGTGTGTGTGTGTGTGTGTGTGTGTGTTAATAATGCAGAGAAGGGATGAGGCTCGACAGGTACGTGGCCTTTAGCGGCTTCATTTCAGCAAAGCGACGAAAAGGCCAAGAAGGACAGGAAGTAACCTTAAAGTCTGAGTGATGAAAGAGAGGACAGGCTCACTTATTCATTTACACACACACACACACACACACACACACACACACACACATTATCATTATTATTCAGAGCTTCAGAAGTTTCTAGATTCTCTGTGTCTATTTGGATGCATCTTAAATTGCTTAAAGTGTGGAGAGGCCACACCTCCTTCACTGAGACTGATAGATAGAGAGGCCACGCCTCCTTCACTGACACTGAGCCACAAAGGCCACGCCTCCTTCACTGAGACTGAGCCTCAAAGGCCACTCCTGTGTGACTCGTCTCTGTGAGGCCTCACTCCATGTTCTTTTCCACCTTGCCACACACAGCGCTGATGGCGGCTCCTTGGCGTGATGGAGTGTGAGTGAGCCGTGATGTATGATGCTGATGTACGAGCATGTAGCCTGTGGTTAGCTAAAGAACAAACAAACAAGAAAGCACACAGCATCATGGCATCATTCAATCATCGTAAACAAACTGTCTGATTCATGTCTCACTTTGATTCATGACTCGTGTTCAGCGAGGCGGCGCTGAGATAAACGCCTCGGGCTCGGGTTCTAATCTCACGCATGCTTTATGATGTGAACGACCGCACGCATGGGAGAAGCTTGCTGAACAGAACCCGTGACTCCAGCAGGGCGATTAAACGCACTCATGTGTGCCGTTAGGGTTAGCATTAGAACTCTGGATTGTGATTGGTCAGAAGGTGTTGATTCATTTTCTAGAGCAGCAGCTGTGACAGTAGCGCAGCTGCACATCACAGCTTTATCTTAACGTGCTGCTTCTAATGCGTCATTGTTTCTATAGCAACAGTTCATTCACAGGGACTTGTACAGTGGGCGGTCCACATAAACGGAGTAAAACGTGTGAATACGGTGAAGTTTTCTGTAAGGAGAATGGAAGGAGTCTCCAGTGTCAGCACTTTGTCAGAAGTAAAGCTGTAACTGTAAGTTTTCCAACTTAAGGACAGAGGAGTTTGCGCTTGTTTGTGGTTTCTTGGTAACATGACTAACTTGTTTGATGTAACTATAATGTGTCATTCTTTAATAAATCAAAATTGTAATCCTTGGCAAATTGCTGTGGTGTAAGAGGAATAAAACACTTAGGGATGTGCTTTTAGGATGTTTTAGGAAAGTAATCAGCTTCAGGGTGGTACATGTTTAGAGTAAACACATATGTTCTCCTTTGTGCACGACAATCACACACACACACACACACACACACACACACACACACACACACACACACACACACACACTATAGGCTAGAAAGTATTCCTTTAAAAGGAGATGTCTCTACATAGCAACATTTAATTTGTGTGTTCTGCTTTTGTCTCTTGAGGTAAAAGAGCTGCACGCTTCAGGATCAGCTCCTGAACACAGCCGTCGCGTGCTGTAGAATAGTTGGAAGAAAAGTTTGAATGTTTGAGGCTGAATGCATGACTAGGACCTCTGTAAGCGAAGCATTCACATTTGTCTAAACTAACAGATGCTGCCGTCACATCTGTATCCACATTTTAGGTAGCTGTGGATCGTATCTGCCTTTTCATTTCCCAGCATGAGAATGCAGGTTTCTCTGCACATTTTGTCCATACTGTATGCATCGACCTGTGTGCCAATAAGGACAAACCCACCTGTCGCACATTTATTTTAGGTCTCTCTCTCTCTCTCTCTCTCTCTCTCTCTCTCTTTCTCTGTATCGAACTTAGAAGTGCAAAGTCATCAGAGACAGCTTGCTGTTACTTCCTGTCAGGTGAGCGCGTGTGTGTGTAGCGGAGTTGCGTCGTCCCCGTTAGCATCGCAAAGGACAACCATCTGCTCTCACACCTGTTACGAGTGTCACGGGGAAAACAGTGAGAGAGGGAGAAGAAGAAGAAGAAGAAGCTCTGAGGTGTTTTCAGTGCTGAGGAATGTGTGGTAAATGTCCTCCCTAATCCCTCGCTACAAATCCCTCTCATTCACGTCACGTCCATCATTTTCCTCTGGACGCATGGCTGGTTGGGGGTGTCAGGGTTTCTGGCAGCAGCAGGGATGGCTTGTAAGATTCGAGCGAGGGCCCGAGGTGGAACGAAACAGAGGATTAAACAGAGATGGGAAAAGTTTTTACGTTTGCGCGGCTCAGGGGAGCGAGAGAGCGCTCAGTACATTCCTGCTGCCGGAAGAAAAAAAAAAAACGCAGACTCAACAGTCGAGTTCTGACTCACTGACTGGAGTTAATCCAAACTCAATCCACCATGTTTCATGTCCTTCACCCGAAGCCTGAGCAGGGGGCTGAACTCTCATGGCCGCTGTTTGTAGTGAAATGTCTGAAACAATTTTGACCATCATTAGTGAAGAGAACAACTCATCTGTGTAGATCAGTAACTTCTCAAATCAAGCTGTAATATCTCTAACGTCATCAAAAATAACTTCCCCAGGAATAAACGACTGTCTTTATAACCTTAGATCCTTAGTTCTAGGTTTTACTTCTAATTTACACCCACAGTATAGCACCATTCTTAGGGTGTCAGCCAAAATTGAATGCTTAGCTCTGTCTATTGGCTCCACCCCTTATGCTACATACATCAAGCTGTGACTGGTGAGTGCAATAAATGTCAAATAATCCACAGTCATAAAGTGTACTGACACAAGGAAGATAAAAACTCGGAAGGAAGTAGCAGATCCTTCTTATCCTTCTTATACACTCGTAGCTGAATACAACACAAATGTAGTGACGAGTTGAATTCAAACAAGGCAGAATTTAAGTCTGATGAGTGCAACTGGGGCCAGAGCTTTTTTGCACTCCATTATGGATCCAGCAGTGTATTGTGGGTAATGTTAGGCGATCAGACCACACTTTTAACAGTGCTGAGAGAGAGAGAGAGAGAGAGAGAGAGACAGAGAGAGAGAGAGAGAGCGAGCGATCAGCGTTTCAGATAAACTCTCTCTCACAGTGTGGCGAGGTGAAAGTGGGTCAGAGCTTTTCCTGAACAGGGACAAATCCCCCTGCTCTAATGATAAGGCTTTAAAAGAGTGTGACCTCACACGCTGGGAAAAAAAAGCCTGATTTATTTCAGGTGGAGTGTCTGTCTCTGTTTCAGCTAGTGAGGTCTCTCTCTCTCTCTCTCTCTCCCTCTCTCTCTCTCTCCCCCTCACTGCTGAAATAAATTACGCCGCCACCTCGGACCTGCTTTCAGAAAACAGATTTAAAAAATGGCCAACACTGGCGCTGTGTAAGTAACAAACACGGTGAGAATGAGAGGACCGGCAACAGCATCGCTGATTAATTTTTCATAAAACTATATAAAATATTTTATATTGCTTTTGAATATTTTAAGTATTTAAAAATATATAGATATTTATATGCTTAGTTGCCTATACTAAAACAAATATATTAACATTTCCTTTTAAGCACAGCCTTTCTGCACCGTCTACACTGTATATTTGTATTTTTACATTTTTTTAGGTTCAGCAGCACTTGCTTGCTTGTTCTCTTATTGTAAGAGAACTGGATTGACCTCAACATTATATCCCATGGCTCTGTTTGCTGATACAGACATTTGCACACCTGATCTTTCAAGGTGTGATTAGATCTTTCGATTAAACCATCTCCCTCAGGATGATAAAGAGAGGTCCTTGTTTTGGTCACACCCAATTTAAAAAATACAGTGTGCAACAGTTACAGCCCTTTGGTGTTTCATAGGGTACAAATTCATATATTTGGTCAAATAGTCTTGAAGGACTAAGACATATCTATGCCCTGACTGTGAGACAGGAAACTCAGTAATAGATCTAGCATGGCATGCAACACACTGATGACAGTAGTTCTCTATGGCTCTAGCCATGAATGGCCAATAGAAATGCTCTCAAGCCTTCAAAAGTGTCTTTTTGTATCCAAGGTGACCCACAGTGGAATGGCCATGTAAAAACTGTAACACCTGAAGAACAGTTTTTCTGGGAATAACAACACGAAGAGTGTGAGACTCTTTGTATTTATTGCAGGAAAAACAGTAGATTTTTCCATCCTGAAAATGTACTCTATCAAATTGTCACCAGTATACTTTGAGCTCTGCTGAACTTTTCCTTACAGCCCAAGCTGGAGGTCTCTTTCCTTCCTCCAACCATTCACGCACTGTCTTTAGTGTGGCATCATCTTTCTGACATTGGGTTATATCAGCTGACAGAGTCTGAGAAAGATCTAAGACAGCATGAGCAGTAACCGGGGCTTTGACTACAGAAGTTTTGGTTTTGTTTGGATTTGTGTGGCCAGAATTAGGTTGAGAAATAGAATCACCATGACTCAGATGCCTAGATAGGGAGTCATGTGCTTTGCGCCATTTCTGCGCTTTATGTCCCAATCATACTCATCAAGTTCTAACACACATTGTGCTCTATGTCCTGTGGGGTCTTTGTCAATGGGCATATTCTTCAAACCTAACAAGGGGTGATGATCAATGACAATTACAAAGGGGCACCCTTGCAAGTAGTGTGAAAAATGTCTGACAGACCAAACAATTGCCCACCACTCTCTGTCAAAGATGGACCAGTTACGCTCAGTTGTGTTTAGCACATGACTGGCATAGGCTACTACATTTTCAACTCCCTTCTGCTGTTGGGTAAGAACTGAGCCAATTGCATGGTGAGAGGCATCAGTATAGAGAATAAAAGGCTTACTGAAATCAGGGCAGGTGAGAATGGGAGGGGATGATAAAATACGGCAAAATACTGAAAAGTCTCCTTACATTGTTTATTCTAGGTGAACTTGGCATGTTTTCGTGTAAAGTAGCTGCCTTCTCCGCAAAACCTTTGATAAAGTGGCGATAATATGAACAGAGGCCTATGAAAGCCCTAATCTCTCTGGGTATAGTTGGACGAGGCCAATTCAACACTTTCTCACCTTGGGGTCTGGTTGAATGCCATCTTTTGAAACCACATGTCCCAGAAAGAGTACAGACTGTTTGAAAAGCTGACATTTTGTGGATGGAGTTTGAGACCTGCTGGATGCAGTCTGCTAAAGACTTCAGTGAGGTCACTGATGTGATCCTTAAATGTCTTACTAAAGACTATTATGTCATCAAGATACACTACAGTCTTAGACCAATGGAGGCCACAGAGGATGAGCTCAATCAAAAGCTGAAATGTGGGAGGCACAATAGTAAGACCCATTGCATGACCTTAAAGTGATAGAGGGAATTGCCTGTGGTAAAGGCTGTTTTCTTCTTACTAGCTTCATCCATTTGGATTTGCCAATAACCACTTGACAAGTCTAGAGTGCTAAACTCGGTTGCTCCAGAAAATGCATCCAAATTGTCATCCACATGTGGCAGTGGATATGCATCTTTCACAGTAATAGAATTTAAAATCCCTGTAATCAACACACAATCTGTAGGAACCATCCTTCTTACAAACCAGAAAAACTGGTGAGGCCCATGGGCTGTGGCTAGGTTCAATTAAGTCAGCATCAACAAGTTTCTGTACTTGTTTGTAGATTTCATCTCTTAGGACAGGCGAGATACAGTATGCTCTCTGATCCACCGGGGATGTAGAGGATGTGTGTATGCAATGTTTGCTCAAGTCTGTTTTACCCAGATCAGTAGAGCTCTTGCTGAAGACATCACAGCTCTCCTGCAGGAGGGAATTAACGATTTCTACCTCATCAGACATAAGCGTCTCTGTTCCCATGTCAAGTTTAGATAATTTGCATGGTGGGACAGAAAAACTAACTTGAGCTACAGAGCTTTCTACAGGCACATAGAAATCAGCGAGCATGTTATGCACAAAGTAAAACTGACCTAAATGGGTCTGTTGGGGCAGCTGAATGTCTTGGTGAGTAGGATTAAGCAGATGAACTACAGTGAGGCCATTTGCAACATTAGAGAAACTATGAGCAACAGCTAGAATACCTTGAAAACCTTGAAAACCATGAGCTGACGTCCCGTTTCTGTGGCACATGTAACAGAGGCAGGAACAACAATCTCTTTCAAGTGGGGAACTGAGACTGTGAGAGCAGGGATGCATTACAGATTCTCACCTGGGCTGATGTCATCCTTCTAATGGTGTCTGTAGATGGATTGGAAAGACACAGAGTCATCGTATGCAGCATATCTCTGCAGAGGGCTGAATCAATGTTCTGCTCCATTGTGTTGTGAAGATCTGTCATGACTTTGCTGCCAATGATTGTTTGGGCTGGAGGAGAACTTACTCTGAAATAAGGCTTATCCCATGATCTCTGATGGTGGGTGAAATGACGTTCAGGAGATGGGGCAGCACTGGTATGATGGGACCTGGACTGTGTCAGCATTGCTACAATGGGCTAGAGTTTGTCCACTTTCAGATATTCCAGAAATTCATTGAGCTGGGCTGCAAGCGTGATGGTGGACTCAGTTGTGAAGCTATGCACCAGGGCAGGTTGAGATGTTGGGGATGTGAGTGATGAACGGGGCTCAGTGGCTGCGGAACATGCCCTCTCACACCAACCAGCCACTTTAATTGCATCATCAAGTATGGTAACACCAGACTCGTACAACTTAGCTTGCAAGGCAGGGTCAAGTCCAGAAATAAAACGTTTTCGTATTTCACTTTTGATGGCAGTCCCTCCATAATCTGGAAAAGCCTGGTGAGCAAGGCGGGTCAATCAGCAGCATACACTTCTAACTTGAACTTGACTTTTCAAAAATTCTAAGTTGCTGTTTTTGGTCAAAGACTGCAGACATTTTGCTTCATGTGGTGTCATAATGAGTTTTTATGTCACCTGACAGACTATCCCAGTAGCTGAATGGAACACCTGCCAATCTTGATGGAAGTACTATAGTAAGCTGAGGTTTGTCCATACCTCAGATCTCACAGCATACTTGAAAATGGCGATCCCATTGAGAAAAGCTTTCGCTGCCATCTCCAGTGAATTGTAGGGGTAAAACAGCTCTGAAGCGAACATGTGGGATTGTCACTCTTTCCTCTGCCATGTTCAAATAGACCAATGTCAATGCCAAGCGCTTATTGCTTCACCATACCACTTCAGTCCACCAAAGCGTCTTATTGTTAAAGGAACTGATGTGTCTGCCAGTTGTTCTTACATTGTAAGTGCTGTAGCGGGCAGGTACACACGGTTGGTGGACATGAAAAAGTCACATGTGCAGTGCATTCTGTTTTGTTCTCCCTCTCTTTCTTTTTTTTGTAGATGTGCTGTGCAATCTCAGTAATGAATTCTGAACTGAAGCAGTTCTATGTGCAGTCCGCCACAAGAGGGATCAACGTGCACATGTTCCAGAATAAGCGAGAGCTGAGAAACCCTGGCAATGAGGCAGGTTACACCAGTTGGGATGCTCTACTGAGTAACTCTACTTCAAAAAGAAAACTTGCATGAGGGTGAAAAAGAAAAAAAACTGCTCTAAAGGGTTAAATACAGTCCATGTAAGTGAAAACGTTACATGCAAAGCAAAATGTGTTTCAGTCAAAATATAGCCTCGAATACAACGGTCCCAGCAAACAGTACGAAAAACAGCCACGATTATGATATTCTTTTTCTCTCACAAAACCTGACTAACAGCAACGTGAGGTCTCCAAAGGGTCTCCAAGGTTTTGCCGCAAATAAATACGTAAGGCGTGGAGTTTAAAGAGGTCTATTAAAACTCTGTAATTTCAATAATGATGATGGACTTAAAATATCGAGGACGTTTACCTACTTATCAGGCTCAGAGTGAAAAACTAGGGAGAGGAGCAACTCCACTCCGTCCCCACACTTTTCTTCTCCACCCTCCATCTCTCCTCACATTAATTACCCAATATCCTCTCTATGAGGCGACAACACCAAAGTCCTTAATAAAAGATGCAAAAATAAAATACGATGAATATAAAACAAAATCAGTTTCACACATTGTTCTTTTTCTGTCTAAGCAGCTCTGCTCTGTGCCTCCTTTCCTCACAGCTGTTCTCTCTGTCAGCTTGTAAAGACAACGTGACAAATACTGACAGTGTGTGAGATTTTATGGAAAAGTCATTCTCAAATATATGTCATTTTTATCAGGGGTGGAAAAAAATCTCTCGCGCAGAAGTGTCTCACGCGACCTGTTGCACGCTGTTACCATGACAACGCTGTTAACAACACTATCAACGTTTATTAACAACAACAAAGTTTAGATTGATTTCTCTTCGTGTTCTGCGTTGAAAATATCTCTGATGTACTGCCCATGATCTGCTACACGCTCCTCTCCTTCTGTGCAGTGGTGCATGATGGGATAGCTTAGTGCAAAAAATGTTGTACTAGACGTGTGTGATTTTAACACTGCGCGGTTGAATTCTGGATTGTGATTGGTCAGGAGGTGTTGATGAATTTTCTATAACAGCAGCTCTGACAGTAGCGCAGCCGCAAATCACCGGTTTATATTAATGCGCTCGTTCTAATACGTTACCGTTTCTATAGTAACAGCTCGTTCACTGGGGCGTGTACAGAGAACTGCACACATGAACTGATTTTTTTAAAAAAGGAAGAAGACATTTATTTAATGTTTATGGAAGAAGCTTCCGGCGTCAGCGCTTTTCTGACATCTTCAGGACACAGGAGTTTACGTCTTGCGGTTTCTTGGTAACATGACCATCTGCATCTGCATCTCAAAAACGAGAGGCTGGTGAGGGAACGACTGTTTATAGCTTCTATAACGTAAGTGAGAACAGGAACTAACTCGTTTCACTGACGTTCCACAAGGTTAAATGTAACTATAAAAGGTTAAAAAGTGTGTGATGAAACTGACTTCCTGTTACCACCCTGTAGTTGATAATTGTCCTATAATAGTACATACAGTACAGAAGAACTTCCATACTTCTGCTTTCAAATTCCAACGTTATTGACAGTTCGGGGGACAGTGCTGGTGAGTTGCTTAGTTGTTTACTACATCACACACACACACACACACACACACACACACACACACACACACACACACACACGTTTCCCGTAAAATGCGAGGTAATTACTTGTGCTGTGAAACAGTGTGCAGGCTGCGTCTGTTCCTCAGGACTCCTGTGCGTTTTCTCAAAAGCGTCTTGTAGACTTTTTATGCCGTGGCTCTTCGTGGTCTAATGAAGCGTAAAAAAAACACCTCGGCTGGTTTCTATTTGCCTCCTCTCTGCAGGGCTGAATATGAATGTGGCTTTATTTCCTCTAAATGAGTGTGTCGTGTGGTGTACAGTGTGCGCAGGCACAGTGCAGAGCAACATCAGTTCAGTGATTTGGAAATAAATACTATTACAGCGTGCCGTTGCTCCGCGGTCGTAGCTGTGTCAGGGTCATCACCGGAGAGCGACTTTAAAAAAATATTAGTAAAGCTGCATCCGTGAGAACGGCGAATTTGGTATTCATGCTTCTCGCCTCATCGCGTAACTGTTTGAAGTCGCTTAAAATGGACGCTTACAGTAAATTTATGGATATAAACCCTCTGAAATAGCTTTTCCAGATTTCCCAGGAGAATTCTTTGGTTTGTGCTTTTTTAAAAATAATATTTAGCAGATAATAAGCCCATCGCACTCAAATCTAAATTTAATATTTTACTTAAAATGCTTAAAACATGCTATTATTTCACATGCTTACTTTGCTCTATGGATGCCGCCATCTTTAATTTGCATCCCTGGCATTCCAGCTTGGAAAAGTTGCTGCTTTTGGGAACTCAAAGGACAAATGAAAACGTCCCAGTTTGATTACATACGCAGCACAATTATATCCCAGTTCACCCACCATACTCTGTATTAATCTAATCTAATATATAGAGTTTAATCCCAAATCTCAAATCGCTAAAGATCCCTAAAGCATTCTTTGTGGTTTTTTTCCCCTTTAAACTGAAGATCTCCAAAATGGGGTGTTTTCCAATCCAAGTAGAACCCTGTAGGAACCCTGTAGGAACCCTGTAGGAACTCTTGTTTTGTTTTTTGAGTGCTTTGACAGGCTGATTAGCAGTTAGCGTATGACATTAGCGCACACACACTGCTAAATTCTGAGGACACAGTAGCACAGTAACACAGATAATCTACCTACATACATCTAGCACTATATTTTATTACATAATAGTGTTAGATTTAGCAGAGTTAATACATTAAACTTAAAATGGCTGACATTTTTTGTCAGAACACTACGTAGATGTGTGTGTGTGTGTGTGTGTGTGTGTGTGTGTGTGTGTGTGTGAGTTGTCCCCGAAAGGGAAATCTGCATCACGATTGATTTCTCCTTCACACTGTGATGATAAAGCTCCTCTCAGACCCGATCAAACGATGGCCGAGCTCTCCCGCTGATCTGTGATCACGCTGTGTACGTTTCGCCTCATGAATAATGCAGGAGTGGATTTAGGACCTGGGCTCCTTCACGAGAAAAAGGAAAACTCATTACATTCTTTGGTTTTATCTCACACACACTCTCGCAACCAAACACTATTAATCAGGCTACGCTGTGACATTTTTGAGCTTTAGCATTCACTCCGTCGCTCTCTTTCCGGCACCTAAACAATTGAACACACACACCGAGGTAGAATAATAATGCCGTGCTGCCTTTAAATATAGTGTTGTGTTAATGTGCGATATTTATGACCATTCGTAAGAGTTCATAAGTCACGGCACAATGTAAAGGTTTTTCAATACGGCTGAAACCATGGACGTTTGGGTAGAGCGTGATGCTAAGTGTGCTAACGGTAGTCGTTTCTTAGCATTTTACCAAATCATCTGAGGTAAATGTTGATATTTCTGACGGTTTTGTCTCTTTTCTACTGCCGCTGTGTAATTTAACATTAGCTGTATAAAAGACTTTATATAAAATCTGTATAAAACTCTATATGCTACCTAGCGAAACCATAATTTTAGTCAAAAAAAGTATTTTTTCTAGTAATTTATCAGCACATCTGAGGTAAATGTTGATATTTCTGACAGTTCTGGATCATTTAATCCTTATTAAAGAGCATATCTGATTTAGTTTACTCCTTATGTGCTAGTTGACACATTAACTAATAATCATGTACTAACATGCACTAAAGGTGGTCGTTATGAATTCATAAGACTCACGCCGTAGTTAAGGTTAGCTCTTCATTCGTCCGTGATTAGTTCATGCCTTAACTCATCACTAGTTGACATTTATGTGGGCGTTAATTCAGGTGTTAGTGCAGGATTATTCATGAGCCGTTAGTGTAAAGTGGCACCGAAAAAAAAGACTAAATGATACAAAGTCAAAAGACAAGAAACCTCCAACGGTTCCTAATCTGGATGGGAGGCTTCGTAATTAACTTTTCAGTCACACACACACACACACACACACACACACACACACACACACACACACACACACACACACTCGTGCAATCAGAGAGGAGCTTCCTGTGTTGTCAGATGTAATTGTACAGATCAATCGCAGTGTTTGTCTGAGAGTGTTATCAGCAGGAAGATCGCCTGAAGAGTGATTTCGCTGTCAGATCGCCGATGCCAAGCGCTGCAAGGAATGCTGGGATATGATAAACGCCGAATCTCTCAAAATGAGGTCATGTGAAGAACACACACACACACACACACACACACACACACACACACACACACACACACACACAATCGAAGAGAGAATTAGAGGTAATGTTGAAACACGCTGTATCACTCTTCGAAATCTGATGTCTTTTTTCAGTTTCTTTGTGTGTGTGTGTGTGTGTGTGTGTGTGTGTGTGTGTGTGTGTGTGTGTGGAGAACATCACCATCACCCTTTGCAGGCTCCTTACACACTCTTATAAATGGTGTGTGACTCTCACAACTTCTCAGGACAGATGGCCTATACGTGTGTGTGTGTGTGTGTGTATGTGTGTGTGTGTGTATGAAGAGAGGGCCTGCTTTGGGTCTAGGCCAAGTTTAGGTACGAAGACACCTTTTAGCATGGCTATAATTAGCCTAAGCAATTAGCCATAGCTGTAAGCGTTGCTGCACTCAATTACTTACGCACACACACAGTTAGAAGCAGAAGCAGCATGTCAGGCGTGCGCGCGTGCGCGTGTGTGTGTGTGTGTGTGTGTGTGTGTGTGTGTGAAGCAGTTGCGTCCTCTTCAAGGTGATCTTTCCTTCAGGGCTTCATCTCCTCGAACTGAGAGCGATTTAACACCACCACGCTGAGGATGAACACGGACCGAGTTCCTAAATCAGCACAGCAACAGTGTACACAATTTTGTTACAAGGGTGTGTGTGTGTGTGTGTGTGTGTGTGTGTGTGTGTGTGTGGTGCAAACCTACATAGAGCAACTTCACTCCCTACATCAGATCTCAATCTACCATTAACACACACACTGCTAATAAATGTGTGAGAGAGAGAGAGACAGACACATTTCATAAAACTCAGGTCATGTTGAGTGCAAACTCACTAATGACAAACCTTACACACAGGTGTGTGTGTGTGTGTGTGTGTGTGTGTGTGTGTGTGTATTTGCACTATTAATTGTAACAGAAAATCAAACACACTGCAGACTTTGAGGAATTGTGTTTCCTACAGAACAGGCTTTGTTGAGCTTTATGCTGACCTTCAGAAATGTCTGACACTGACAGTAGTCGAGTCTTTGTTGGCAAGTTTGTCGGGATTGGATATGATTGGATTGGATATGATTGGATATGATTGGATATGAAGAGGAAGCTGTATGTGGTCCTGACACACAACTTCGCTGTGTGCACATGTGGCGTTCCTCAGGGCTCAGTGTTAGGGTCACCGTTATTTACTGTATGTAAAAAAAAACACAATCTGTAATAAATTAAAAGTCTGCATCTCTGTGTTCTTCAGTCCATCATACTAAACTGTCCAACATTCTGTATTTAATATCCTATAAAACTCATCCTCAAGCCCCTCAAGCTCACGGGTTACAGTTTCACACATTTATGCTACATTTATACAAATGCACTGCCTTCATCTGAAAGCAGAAATACAGGATATATATATATATATTTATATACAGATCTGTTCTTAATCATATGGTGGTTTATGTGTTTTCTCTCATACAGTGCAGCTGAACTCTCGAATCTGATTGGTCAGAAGCTGCATGGTTTGGACAGTAGTTCCAGTTATAACACAAATGATAGGTTTATGTGAATGTATTCGTTTCTATAGCAACAGCGACTTACGTGGCAGACACTCCATATAATCTAACACTAACAATAAACAGATAAAAAAATGTGTTGTTTAACAAAAGAAATGCTTATAATCATCGGTGACGTTTTCTGTAAGGAGAAATGTGTTTATGTGCCGTGTATGGAAGGAGTCTCCAGTGTCAGCGCTCTGTAACAGTCAGAGGTGAAGCCGTAACTTTAAGTTTTCTGCCATCTTCAGAACAGAGGGGTTTACTCTGTGCGGTTTCTCGGTATCATGACAAGCTGCGTTATGTTTTTTTTTCCTTATTAACTTCAGGAAAGAGAAAAAGGGAATGGTGAGGGAACGGCTGATTACAGCTGCTGTGACGTAAGCGACAACAGGAACTTGTTGCTTGGCTGTTCCACGATGTTAAATATGTTAGGTCTACTCACGCCACGAGCTCCACGTCCCAACCCGCACCGCGGCCTACAAACATGGCCGCCACGGACTTCGATTCCCAGAACACTCTCAAGCACTGACACGTTCACTCTCGCCTTCATTTTAATCACACACACCTGCATCCTGTTCACAGCGTAACCACGGTCACAGTACGGAGGACTTCATTTCACTCGCTCTTCCTGTCCTTCCTCGTGTTTGTGACGACGCCAAGCCTGTTTTTCTCTCTGCTTGTGTTTCTGTTCTTCATCCAGTTTTGTCTTTGTCTTCTCTCTGCTTGTTAATCGCCTGACCTTTGCCTGTCTCCTGGCTCTGATTATTGCCTAACATCCTCGATCTCAATAAACTCCTCTACCTGCGTTTGCATCTCATGTTGGACGTTTGGGGGACAAAGTTAGGGAGGCCAGATTAAGATGGTTTGGACATGTTCAGAGGAGGGAG
>CM074973.1:1261613-1279386 GCA_037577455.1 Pangasius macronema
GAATGTGGCGCTGCTGAGATCGGTCCTCACGTGACGCGCAGTGTAAGGATGCCGGCAAATCCTGATCGATTGCCTTAATCGTCTCCAACTGAGGTACGGGACGACTGGAAGGGTTTCTAAAATCTCACACTGTCTGCTTGGCTAAAAACATAAAAACTCAATTGTGAGGTGATTGTGTTGCTATGTTTTGTTTTGAATTTCCAGCCATTCCAGTCAGATGAGCATAAACCGTTATAAAGGCGTTCCATCAGCGTCCGTGTCCGTGTCCGTGGTGATCCGGGCCGTGTCCACAATCACGCTTCCGATTCTCGTATTTGCGCCACACAACGTCATATGTGTGTGTGTGTGTGTGTGTGTATGTGTGAGTGGTTACAGCTGCTCCGTCTGTGCTTGCATCAGCAGATACATTTTTAATTCACTGTCTCACCTGTTCACTTTCTATCACTTTTTTTTAAATAAAAATGTATTTTCGTTGAAATGAAGTATTTTGTGGAAACTTTCCGGAAAGCATGTGCACAGCTGAGTGTTTCAGACACTTAACAGTTTGCTTGCTAATTTAGAAGACGTCATTTTTCACATTGTGTTTGATCATGTGACAGTGTCCTTCCTTCTTATTGGCTGACAGGTGTCTGTTGTTCCCCTGCATCGAGACACTGCATCGATCTCCCATGAGATGAACAGATTTCTTTCCTCCTGTCACAGCCTACTTTTTTCCCATTTCTCTGTCTCTCTCTCTCTCTCTTTCTTTCATTATTTCTTTCTGTCTCTCTCTTTCTGTTTCTGTCTTACTCTCTGTCTCTATTTGTCTCTTTCTGTCTCTCTCTGTCCTTTTGCGTCTCTCTCTTCTTCTATCGCTCTGTCTCTTTCTGTCTAACTGTCTCTCTTTCTCCTTCTCTCTACCTGTCTGTCTTTTTTCTCTTTTCATCTATCTCTCTCTCATCTCTACCTCTCTCTTTATCTTTCTGTCTGTTTGGATGTCTTTCTCCTTCTCTCTCCCTGTCTGTCTTTCTCCGTCTCTCTATCTTTTCATCTCTCTCCCTGTCTGTCTTTCTCTTTATCTTTCTGTCTCTCTTTCTTTCTCCAACAGTCTCTTTCTGTCTCTCTCCTTTGTCTCTCACATTATTTTTCTTTATATATTCTTTCTCTGGCTCTCTAGCGCTCTCTCTCTCTCTCTCTCTCTCTCTCTCTGTCTAATGCTCCCTCACTCTGTCACTCTATCCCTTTCTCGATCTTTCTCTCCCCTGTTCTGTTTTAATAACCTTTAATAAATGTTCTGTTTCTCCTCTCTCCTGACCAGCTCTGATGAAACGCTCACACTTCACATTTCTTCCCCAGTCTTCATGCAGACTGTGCTCTCTCTCTCTCTCTCCCTCTCTCTCTCTCTCTCTCCCTCTCTCTCTCTCTCTCTCTCTCTCTCTCTCTCTCTCTCTTCCCTCGTTCCCTCAGTGTGGTAGCAGATCCTATAGAATGACCCATTTGCACACACACACACACACACACACACACACACACACACACACACACACACAGATTCTCCAGTTTCATATCACTATAATCCTCCAACATTTTGAATTACAGTGTCATCAGTTACACTTCCACTACAGCACTGACTTTCTGTAAGGAGACGTTTATTTAACATTTATGGAAGGAGTCTCCAGTGTGAGCGCTTTGTAACAGTCGGAGGTAAAGCTGGAGAGAGAGAGAGAGAGAGAGAGAGAGAGAGGAGGGTGAGAGGAGATGAGACTCAGTCAGTCAGTAGAGGTGTAGTGATGGAGCAGCTCGGAGTCAGACTCATCCCTCTGTAAGTATTTCTGTATGTTTATATCTTTTCTCTCTTTTAATCCTTAAAACAAACCGGAAACGGCATCTTTCTTATAATCTGTCTCCACTGAGCGCGTGCCATATCCCATAACCCGTATCATTGTTATTAGCGCGCGCCTTCACCAGAACAAATGCAGATTAAAGTTAAAAATCGTAACAAATTTTAACATGAAGTTTAACATCTTACCGGAAATGCAATGCTGCACTCATCATTTTTGTTCCTGTTGTTGTTGTTGTTGTTTTCCTGCAGGCGAACAGCGCGCGGCGAGCTTTTGGTGTCTCGCGCTGAATCATAAAGAAACTTGCGTTATAACACGGGACGGAGGCGAAATGTGCGCGCGCGAACGTGTGTATGTGTGCGTGAAACCAGACGTTTCTGATCCCCCCGTGATTTAGTCCGGAGCATGAGGTGCGTAACGGCGGAGGAGGCGCGAGGAGCAGCAGCGGTGCGCACGCGGACCGGTCCCACAGTGCGCACGAGAAAAACGCGCGCGCCGAAAAGTGTGTAAAGAGCGAGCGAGCGAGCGAGAGCCGGAAGTCATGGGCATCCAGCACCTCCTGCTGCTCCTGATCTACCTGGACCCGCTGTGCGCGAGCAAGAAACACGGGAAACACGCGCCGCGGCGCACTGCCAAAGCCAAGGAGCTCAACGGCACCGCCACCGTGGCCGCACCGACCGCGCGCGCTCCCGTCCCGCGGGTCCGCGCGCCCTCCCCGGTCGGGGGAGACCACGACACGTGCCTGGGTTACTACGACGTGAGCGGCCAGTACGACAAGGAGTTCTCGTGCAACAACACGGACCACCGGTACTGCTGCGGCAGCTGCTTCCTGCGCTTTTGCTGCCCGGTGCGCGCCAAGAGGCTCGAGCAGCGCGCGTGCACCAACTACAACACGCCCGACTGGGTGAAGACGCAGCCGCCGTCGCCCGCGCCGACCGCCGACACCTACGACCCCGCGCTGGACCGCACCAACACCACCGTGTACATCACGTGCGGCGCCATCGCGCTCGTGCTGCTGCTCGGCATCGCCGCCAAGGTGGCGTACGACAAGGCCACGCGCCCGCCGCAGGAGATGAACGTGCACAGGTGAGACCTCCAGGCAAACTGGGGATGAGTGTTTACACCGGACTTCATTCATGCCGACTGGGAAAGCGCTTTACTGCCGTGTGAATGAGAGCAGAGCAGAGAGCAGGCGGAAGTGTTGATGGAGAAGGATGAAGAAACTTTACAGTCTTATGAGCTCCAAGCTGCTGAGGGACAGAAAGTGAGAATCTAATTAGATGAAACAGCACGAGCTAATCTTTTAATTAAAGCTATGTTTTGGGAGAAAAATCACATTTACACCAAATGGTGCAGTAAATCATCACCATCATCACAGAGAGAGAGAGAGAGAGACAGGGGGAGAGAGAGAGAAAGAGAGAGACAGAGAGATGAAGAGGGACAGTCAGAGAAAGAGAGAGAGAGAGACAGAGAGAGAGAGACAGAAACAGAGAGAGTGAGAGAGACAGAAAGAGAGACAGAGCGAGAGAGAGAGAGAGAGAGAGAAACAGAGAGAGAGAGAGAGAGAGAGACAGAGACAGAGAGAGAGAGCCAGAGAGAGAGAGACAGAAACAGAGAGAGTGAGAGAGACAGAAAGAGAGACAGAGCGAGAGAGAGAGAGACAGAGAGAGAGAGAGAGAGAGAGAGAGAGAGAGACAGAAACAGAGAGAGTGAGAGAGACAGAAAGAGAGACAGAGCGAGAGAGAGAGAGAGCGAGAGAGAGAAACAGAGAGAGAGAGACAGAGGGAGAGAGAGAGAGATGAAGAGAGACAGACAGAGAAAGAGATAAATGGGAAGAAGAGAAAATATAAAATGGAAATAATATAAAGAAAGAGAGAGAGAAATTTACTCTAAGTGTATCACACCGCCAAGATTAGTTTGGGCCACTTATTATTATTATTATTGTTATTATTATTATTATTATTATTATTATTATTATTATTATTGTGTCACTCATTAAATCAGTAAACATCTCAGGATTTGGATTTCGCACTTACGCGACGTGTGGAGACGTGTTTAAGTCGTTTCTATAGTAACAGCTGGTTGTCAGGGACGTGTGCGGGGAACGCTCCGCATAAACAGAGTGAACGTGTGTGTTATGGTTGATGTGGTGACGTTTTCTGGAAGGAGACGTTTATGGAAGGAGTCTCCAGTGTCAGCGCGTTGTAACTTTTCCCACATCTTCAGGACAGAGGCGTTTACGCTGTGTGGGTTCTCATTTAAAAAAAGAAAGGTTTTGTAGTTCAGTTGTGGGGTTTAGCCTGACGATGCCTCATTAGTTTGGATCTCTGGTCAGAGTTCTCATCTTGCTTGCATCAAGTGTCTTCTGATTTTTGATTCCGTCACCAAGCACACGGAAAAACATCATCAGCCCATAATGTTCTTCCGCCTGTTCCTCCCCAACCCCCAGCTGTTGCCATGCTAAAGCGGCGAGCCTGTTCCGCTCACGACTGCGTCACGCCATGGCGGAAGCTTTACGGCTGTGAGCGGAGAGCGTGGAGTGAGACGAGTCTCAGCCGCACCCTCGTTTAAAGTAAATAGGTTAGACGAGATGACTCTGTCTCCCAGCCATGATGTGTACTACTTTTCACTCTCAGACAGAAAAAAATATCCCTGCTTTTTTTTTTTTTATGGATCTGACAAGCTAGCATACCTCTGTCCCAAATTCATGTCCTAGAATGAATCTTGTGCTATTAGCTTAGCGTCAGCCATCTTAAGACACAAGGCTTCTTCATACAGTTGTTAAACCTCTATAGACATGACGTCGAAATTACCATCTAAAGCTAATCTCCAGAACCGCTACATGCCCCATCGTCACGGCTAGCAGCTAGCAGCTAGCGGCTAGCGGCTAGCTAAACCAAATTTTCATTTGAATGTCTGGTTTGTGTTAAGCTAGAAAATCTCAAGGCTGTGAAAGACAACCACAGGAAATGGTTAACAGATATGCACCGAGTTAATCAAGTTAAATCCTCACTTAGTCGTTCTACTTCCTTTAGGCGTGGAAGCCTTCGCCGTTTTTTTTCAGTGGTGTTTGTTTAATTAAAACGTGTCGTGCTGTTTTATATTACCGCACGCTGCTTTATTGCTCAGGCGTATAGTTGGCTGTGTCGATGTGTAAAGGCTATATCTGTAGCATGTGCTCGTTTATGTAGCATGATAATCTCAGGCGCTAACCCTAACAGTAGCATGTGAAATGTAAATTTCCGGGTGTTTCCTGCACTGACACGCCCAGTTTATTTCCGTAAAAGGTGTAACGGTGAGCCGGGGATATGAACCGGGTGGGCGTGAGCAGGAAAGGCGCTCATCCGTGCAGTACAGTATTTGGAAAACACCGGATTACATCTCTAATCCCGCTGATTGAGTGAGCAGGGCTTTAAATTCCCACGCCTCTCATCCGTTTCTCACTGTGGATTTGTGGGATTTACTCGGATAACACGGATGTGTGTGTGTGTGTGTGTGTGTGTGTGTGTGTGTGTGTGTGTGTGTGTTACGCGGTGATGATTCAGCTGTCCTGTCCCAGACCATTGCATTACTTTTCATACTTATACATCCGTAAGATTTATATAAAAATGGCCAGTTCTCCATCTCATTTTCACCTGGTAATAAACGCTGCTGCTGGACACGAAGCCCTTCCTGTGAGCGGCGCTGCTCCTGACGGCGAGCCGGAGCGGGAATAAGAGCGCGCTTTTATTTCATCTCGTTCCTCAGGTTGAAAATGTCCTGAACATCATCTGTGTAATAGACACAGGATTGTTGAGCGCGATTTTTCATTTCCATTTCCCTTCCCTTCCCTTCCCTTCCCTTCCCTTCCCTTCCCTTCCCTTCCCTTCCCTTCCTGTCTTTCCTCTCCTCTCCTCTCCTCCTCCTTGTCTTTTCTTTCCTTTCCTCCTCGCTGTCTTTCTTTCTTCGCTTCTTGGACAGGAACGTGGGAGAAACCTTAAGGTTCTACTCAAGTTTCTCTTTCCAGCGCTTAAGTACCCACAGAACATTTGAAGAACGTTTGTAAGATAAAGGTGCAGAATAAAGAGTGAAAGCTGTGTATTTATGACGTGTCATTATATAAACATGGCGCTGTAGTTGAGGTGGATCACACTGTGCTGTCTGTCCATTTCTCCATCAGCTATAACAGAGCTCTCTCTCTCCATCTGAGTCCAGTGCTCATGGACTAATCGGAGACTAGCGTATAGCGTGCTGGGCTTCAGGCTGGCTGAGGTTCTGGCCTGAGACCACGCTGAGCGGTGGAGAGAGTGCAGCTGGGTCGTGCGTTCACTCCCAGTGCTGCTGAATTTTATACAGTGTTCCAAATCTTTCCCAATTTCTTCCCAATTTACTCCCCCAAATTCTAGCCAGTTATCCGATTCTCCTGCGATCCCGGAGGCGGAGGGGTGGTGTGTGCTGAGTGCCATTTCCTGTAACATTATGGGACAGATGCTTGTGATTGGCTGTGTGGCTATGACTGCCGGGACTTGGGCCTGTCTGCGTTTTCCAGCATGTACCTGATACTTCTGTCGCTCCCAAGTGGCACAGCGAAGGTTTGGCCCATCGCTGAGAGATCAGTGAGTTGGAAGGAGTCAGAGAAAGCATAACTATCCTACTTCCCAGCTGGGAAGGATGGACTTCCTGCTTATGAGAGTAATTCTAGCCAATCACAGCAGCAGTGGGAACTTGCCGCAAGTAAATAGGGATTAAGCCATTTGTATCCTGCTGTTTACTCGCTGCTTGCTGCTGGCCAAGTGCCAAAGCGGTTGCATTGCCTCTAGTGTGTTTGAACGAGTGTGTTTGAACGAGTGTGTGTGTGTGTGTGTGTGTGTGTGTGTGTGTGTGTGAGTGTGACTGTGTGTGTGTGTATATACATGTGTATGAGTACTGAGATGATCTCATTTGTAAGGCAGGGCTGTGGGAGCCGCTCTCTCCTCCGGGACGTTCCATGCATACTTAATGGGAATGAGATATAGGCATGTTTAGGCAGAGATGCATTCGGCTCTCAGCGAGATGTGCATTAGAGAAATCAATCAGTGCAATGTCGAGCTCTCGCCTTTCTCCTCCTCCTCCTCCTCACTTCTTTCTGCTCTTCTCTCATCTTTCCTCTTCTCGTTTCTCTTTTCCTTCCTCCATGCTCTTTTTCTTTCTGTTTTCTTCTAAAGACTTTGCTTATCATACTATAACTTCACATTTCCTTTCCTTTTTTTCTTTTCTTTTCTTTCCTTCCCATTTTCCGTTCCTTTCCTCTTCCCTGTCTTTCCTTCCCTTCCTTTCTTTCATTCTCTTCTCTTCCTTTAATTTCCTTTCTTTACCTTTCCTTCCCTTCCCTTCGCTTTCATTTCCTTTCCTTCCCGTTTTCCTTCCCTTCGCTTTCCCTCCCTTCCCTTCCCTTTTCCTTTCCTTCCCGTTTTCCTTCCCTTCCCTTCCTTTTCTTTTCTTTCCGTTTTCCTTCCAGTTTTCCTTTCCTTTTCTTTCCTTCCCTTCCTTTCCCTTCCCTTCCCTTTCTTTTCTTTTCTTCCCTTCTCTTCCATTTCCATTTCCATTTTCCTTTCCTTTCCTTTCCTTTTTCCTTTCCTTTCCTTTTCCTTTCCTTTTTCCTTTCCTTTCCTTCCCTTTCCTTTCCTTTCCTTTCCTTCCCTTTCCTTCCCTTTCCTTCCCTTCCCTTTCCTTCCCTTTCCTTTCCTTTCCTTTCCTTTCCTTTCCTTTCCTTTCCTTCCCTTCCCTTTCCTTTCCTTTCCTTTCCACACTTTAATCAGCATCAGTTGCTGTGCAGTGTGAGAGAAGATGGACTCCATGTGCCTGTATGTAGCTGTGTGACTATATAAAGATCAGAAGAAGGATTTTCATCCCTCTGTTCCACTGAAGCAGTTAAGCTCTCTGCCCTGGACTCCGACTTATTCCAACTCCTCTGTGACTTATACGTCAGAGGTGGTGAAATTCCTCTCACGTCTTGTGATGATGAAATAAGCCTCAGCCACGTCCCCTCAGCCACGTCTCCTCAGCCACATCTCCTCAGCCACGTCTCCTCAGCCACATCTCCTCAGCCACGTCTCAGCCACGTCCCCTCAGCCACGTCTCCTCAGCCACGTCTCCTCAGCCACGTCTCCTCAGCTACGTCCCCTCAGCCACGTCCCCTCAGCCACGTCTCCTCAGCCACGTCTCCTCAGCCACGTCTCCTCAGCTACGTCCCCTCAGCCACGTCTCCTCAGCCATGTCCCCTCAGCCACGTTTCCTCAGCCATGTCCCCTCAGCCACGTCTCCTCAGCCATGTCCCCTCAGCCACGTCTCCTCAGCCATGTCCCCTCAGCCAAGTTCCCTCAGCCACGTCTCCTCAGCGTGTGTCTTTGTTTAAATATTGATAGAGCTTCTTCTTTCTCATGCACCTGCCAGAGAGGCCAGAGAACCATACGACTCAGAGAGGAGCAACAGAGGCTCTTTAAGAGCTAATTCAATAGGAATTGCTTACATCTTGAAATACGTTTTTGATCCTATTAATTAAAGATGAAAGTTTTTAAAAAGAATTTTGTCTTTGAAGTTTTTGAGCCATCTTAAATGTTCAGTAGAATTAAATCAGCATTCTGGACTCATCCTCCAGACTTTATAGTTCATCTTATAACGCAGATTATAGCACAAGCATAGCACGAGCACTTGCCTTGCTAATGCTAATAGTTCTCATGCCTAAGGTACAGGAACTGATGGACAGATGGCAGCACAGACAGATCGATAGATAAGAAGATGCTACCTAGCACAGGCAGTTGATTATTTGCGTTCATTTCTGAAATGTGTTCTCTATAAGCTGAGCTAGCTAGCGGGCACTTCCTTCTTTGGCTAGAAATGGCAGCCACTGCTAATGTTGAGCAGAGTTTAGAAAAGACTTTGAATGCTCATGCTGATAAGAAGAGAATGAAAATTAAACAAAAGGATTAATTCCAAAGACAGGGAGCAAAAAAAGGTTTTTAGATATCTTGGTATAGTGAAATTGATTGGCTGCGTTTATTAGCAGTCTTGTGTGATGTGTCCGTCATACAAGTCCCTGTGAGCGTACAACCAATAATAACGTGTTAGAACGAGTGCATTAACACACACACACACACACACACACACACACACACACACACACACACATATATATATATATATATATATATTGTCCATAATAGACAGTTGTGTTTCCACTATTTTAATAACCACCAGCCGTTAATGCTCCGTAGTTATAAAGAAAAATAATGACATTTTGAATGGATGGATTTTTGGATGAAATCAGCAAGAGGAAAAGAGAAATTGAGACAGTTATATAGATATGTAAATATATGATGTTTTCTATAGGTAATTTTCTATAGATTAAAGGGAGTAAAGGGAAAAAGATGAGAAATTAGGAAATAGCACAAATTTACTTGTGACCTTGAGACAGAGAGATGGCAACAGGATCTTATTGATCAGTTCTCAACCCATGGGCACACAAACACACACACACACACACACACACACACACACACACACACACACACACACAAATCCTGTTCTCATGCATACTCTGTGACGCAGAAAAGAACAAGCTTGTGTATCGAGAGTTTTTTTTGCAAAAACAATGGAAAGTCTGGCTACAAATGCACAGACTGAGTAAGACAAACAGTCATATCTTTGAGAGGGACAGATAGGCAGGTGTGTGTTTTAGTTAGAAAGATGGGTGGATGTGTGTTTGAGTTAGAAACATGGGTGTGTCTGAGTGAGGTGAATGGTGGGTGTGTCTTTGAGAATGACCAATGGATGTGTCTTTAAACTAGGAAGTCATGCAGGTCTTTGGGTTGGGCTGAGTATGTCTTTATGTAGGACAGATAGACAGGTGGGTTAGTGGAACAAATGGTGGGCGTGTCTTTCAGGTAAATGAATGATGGGTGTGCCTTTGAGTTGCATAAATGGTGAGTGTGTCTTTGAGTTGGACAGAGCTGTGCCTTTGAGTAAGACAAATGGTGGGTGTGTCTGAGTTGGACAAATGGGTGTGACTAAGTGGTGTGAATAGCAGGCATCTTTGAGTGGCATCTTTGAGTTGAATGAATGGTCGGTGTGTCTGGTAATGGACAAATGGGCGTGTCTGGTAGCTGGACAAATGGGCGTGTCTGGTAGCTGGACAAATGGGCGTGTCTGAGAGTGAGAGATGTCGTTCAGTAGGACACATGGAGGCCATGTCAGGCACATGGGCGTGTCTCAGCAGGCAGATGACTCCACTGCATCATAATTTATACAAAACCTTAACGATCTGTAAAGCCTTGTCTCTATATTCTAGATTTGTCTCTATATCTCTTTATATCCCGATTTTTTCACCTCAGATAAACACAATGTTTATGCATTTATTTAATTTTTCTTTCTCACATTTCCAATTACTGGTCTGTTTTCTTAGGCCAAATTTAAACTTCACCTAAAAACTGTGCTCTCGCCTCCCCTTCAGCTTCATAAGCAAACACCATGCAAATGCAGACTCACTCGACTCCGGCTCGCCCCTCATTATTGGGTGGCATTTGCCAAATGCCAGTCTTGTGTTTACCGTCTTTTGTAATGAAGTGGGCGACTGGTGTGAAATGACTGACTGCATTATAGTGTGTCACATCAGCAGGGCTGCTCTCACAGCTCTCCATCGATCGCCTACGTCTCTCAGATGAACACCGAAGGCCAGGAGCCTGTCGTTGGGCGACAAACGATGTCAAATTTATTTCATTTGTGTTACTTATTTATTTATGAAACTGGGTTTACAGAGTTGGGGACAAGCCTTTCATGTCGTCCGCCCTGTAAATGTTGTGAGTGGTGGGTTTAAGGTTTATTCCTTTAGCATAAGACCAGTACATTCCATCTGATTATATATATGTCTAGCCTGCATTATGATGGCTGACGAGAGCGAATCCACACGCTCAGCAAACGAGAGAATGTTAGAATAATGTCTGAGGTGTCTTTATTTAGAATATTGTCAGGAAGAAAATAAGCTCCACAGGTCCATTTATGGTCCCTGATGCACAAACAGTGGACCTTCAGCTCAAATTATATACTTTAAATGAATTTTAAATGTATTCTCCGCTGAGTTTGCCTGACAGCCGGAACAGAACTACGCTCCCCCGAGGAAAGCACAACAGCGAGCCTAAAAGCTATCATTTAAACAGTTTTAGGTGATCAACAAATTCAACAGGCTGAAAGTGATTTAAAGGCATTTTGCGAAAAAAAATTGTTTTTTTCTTCAGGATGAACAATTTTGTACGTAGTGGTGATTATGTTCAGTCATTTTCTGGTTTTAGAGTTAAATGATCTTACCTCACTGTCCGACAGACATTTTGCCTCCATCAAGGGTTTATTATTTCTTATTTCTGAAACGTTTTACAGCCTTCATTTGGTTACATTACTCAAACTCTTGGCATCACGTATGACTCATGCTGAGAGTGGAGATGGACAGACAAAGTCTGATGATGGGATTTTGAGCGATTATTCACTGTTAGTGCTTAGTCATACGAAAGGCACATTGGAAAGTGTATTATTTGCTACTTGGGAGGAAAAAAACAAGTCCATGGCTGTGTCATAAACTTGCATAATCATTCAAGGTTAGCATGGTGCATAAATGTAACAATCGCAAGTCTCGAAACGCCGTTTAGCTAAAGCTGAAATCCGTTTTATTGGGCTTGTTTCTAGAGTCTTCTTTTTCTGGCCTTTGTTTAGATGTTAGATTGTGGATTTTCCCATGTCGTCATTTCTCTTTGTTCTTTGAGCCCTAATATTGACTATGACTCTTGGATAATAAAATGGCTGTCTACGTCCCGTCATATCTGCCTTTAGAGCCATGTCTATTACACAACACTGTGTGTCTGTTATAAGACCTCATCAGGCCATTTTATTAAACCCATTCTCTATTAAACTCATTCTCACATCGCTGGCCTTACAAGTATTGATTTTCTGGATGTTGTAAAAGCAAGTGGCAGCAGCAGAGTTTGGGTGTGTGTGAGGAATGTTTCATGATGTTTGGTAGGTGAGTCTTGGTGTTTCTTGGTGTCTGGTGGTAAATATTTAAGTTTCTTAGTGATTGGTGTTGAATCTTGATGGGTCTTGGTGGTTTGTGGCGAGTGTTGTTATTTCTTTGTATGTGGTGATGAATGTTGGTATCTCTTGGTGATTAGTGGTGAATGTTGGTGTTTCTTGGTGATTAGTGGTGAATGTTGGTGTTTCTTGGAGTTTGGTGGTGAATGTTGGTGTTTCTTGGGGTTTGGAGGTGAATGCTGGTGTTTCTTGGTGATTAGTGGTGAATGTTGGTATTTCTTGGTGATTAGTGGTGAATGTTGATGTTTCTTGGTGATTAGTGGTGAATGTCGGTGTTTCTTGGTGATTAGTGGTGAATGTTGGTGTTTCTTGGTGATTAGTGGTGAATGTCGGTGTTTCTTGGTGATTAGTGGTGAATGTTGGTGTTTCTTGGTGATTAGTGGTGAATGTCGGTGTTTCTTGGGGTTTGGTGGTGAATGTCGGTGTTTCTTGGAGTTTGGTGGTGAATGTCGGTGTTTCTTGGTGATTAGTGGTGAATGTTGGTGTTTCTTGGGGTTTGGTGGTGAACGATGGTGTTTCTTGGCCATTGGTGGCATTTCTTTGTGTTTGGCGGTGACTGTGGGTGTTTGCTGCTGAATATGTGTTTATTAATGTTGATGTTTCTTGTTTTTGGTCTCAAATGTTTTTCACGGTCAGTGTTGATGTTTGACTGAGAATGGTAATGCTTGATTAGGAAACAATTTTATTTATAGGTGTGTGTGAGTGTAGTTTTGGTATTTGTTCTTGTTTGATGGAGGTCAGTGTTTAACTGCATTATGAAATAACTGAAGTTTGAGAGAAAGATCATGTTTGAAGCTCTAACTAGGAAGAATGTAGAGCTTCAAACACGGCCTTTCTCCCTGGAATATGTCTGTTTTAAGCGGGAATTTGTTGCGTGTAAACACCTTATTCTGAAAATCCACTGAAAGGAGATACACGTGCGTGCTCAGTCTGCAAGGAATTGTGGGTGCTAACAGAGGCTTATCTGTAGGCTAGGTATTTAGGAATGGCAATGCAGGCATACATACAATAACCAAACCATGTAATCAGGAATATTCCGACGCCTGTACGCATATAAACATCATATTCGGAATATGGCTGCAACCCGAATTAAACAGAATTTTATGTGCATATAAACGTAGCCATTAAGTCAGTCCAGATACAGATCCTCATGCGTGGGTGGAGTTTATTCAAAAATGCAAGGGATGGAGACAACTCCGTGAGTTTCAGCCTGGATAAGTGTGATAAATGTGTTGTTTTGTGTTGTACAGTGTTGTGTGGGTTAGGGGTTAGGCTTATAGGAGGAGTTGGATCAGGTCCAGCTCTACCCCTTAGACGTTTGGATTTGCAGCGAGGACTATCTCATAAATACCCATCTCTCTCCATACTCACCACCTCCCTGTGTCCTTCATAATTATACTCACCCCCAGAGAATAACATCATATAAAAAATTAATAAAATAAAATAAAATAACTCCTGGCATATGTATTTGGGGCATTTCTTAAAATGACGTTCTACTAACTGAAATCTAGTGCAAGTTTCTGAGAGCAGGGTTGCGTATCTGTAGGTGTCCTGAAGTGACGCACGAGATAACTTTGGCTGCGACCTTTAGGGTTTTGTTAAGCGAAAACATAACTTTTTTTTTTTATACATAATACTTTTTCATTTATGCAACCTGGCAGGAAAAGACTTACAGTGATTATCTGAGTCCCACAGAGCTGGTCCCTGTGTGAAGCTAAAGGCAGAAAAGTGGAGTTTTCTCTCTCTCTTCTCTCTCTCTCTTAATCTCTCTCGTTCACTTTCTCTCACAATCGGCCAACTGGGCCACAGAAAACCAGGTCGCTTACATGAGAGAAGAACTTCTGTTAAAAAAGGCCTCCTCCTGGAAGGGGAAAACTATTTATATATTGTCCCAAAGTCTCTCTCTCTCGCTCTCTCTCTGACTTTGACACACTTAAGACGCCATTTCAGGCTCTTCTTGCACAGCCAAAATGGCCTCCTCCTTGGGCGATGCATGTGTCATGCTCTCTCATCTGGAGTTTCAGCCTCAGAGGGCTACAGTAGGAGCACATGGCTGCAAATCTGTACAGGAAAAACTTTGCAAAGGCACGTAGAAAGTTTGCTGAATTACCTCTGAATATTTTGTTATCTTCTCCAAGCAGGAACCTGAAAGTCTCTTTTCTTAGTCCTTGTGATGAGAACTCTTGAAAGTGCATGTGAAAGTCCTACTAAAACATCTTGCAAAGCTAAAATGTGATAACCACCTAAAGAACTGGCATAGACTAGTGGACTAACATGTTCACTAGTTGTCGTGGTAACTTATCATCATGTATCATCATGGCTTCAAGAATTGCGATATGATATTTTTATTATATCATCCACCCCTACTAGGAAGAACACAAAATCCTCTGCTTTAGCTGAGAGCAATATTCCTGAGTTCAGAAGCTTGGACTGAAGCCCAGTTTTGAGTCTCATTGATTGCTGCATCCACAAAGAGCTTGTTTATGTAACTTGAAGGTCATTTTACTGAAAGCTCTACGAGCTAAACACTCCAAACTGAAGTCTCTGTGTTGGCTACCGCAGTGTTGTATATTAATCGATAAAGAGTAAGAGGTTAGCTGCTGTGAGTCAAGGAGATCAGTTGTGTTGTTGATGTTTCTTGACCTCCACCACTACGATGATTGGCGAACTCTGTTTTAGGAGAGTGAGCACAGGATCGGATTACATGCTAATATTCAGCACCGTGTAGGCGGATCTGAAAAAAGTGTCCGAATGAGGTCACCCAGTTTCACCTCCATTTTTGTCTTTTCGAAGCCACCAGAAGTGTTTCATAAGCGAGGATGGTATACGTGAGTGTGTATGTCCCCTGAGCCTCTGTTACTGTAGTGTGATGTGCAGGTGCGATGTTGTGTTAACCAAGTTAAAGCCCGATGTACAGGCTGTGTGTTGGAGTGTGTTAATTTAATAGTGCTGATGAATGGAATGTGTTTGTGAAAGTCGTATCTGGGGGCATGTAAGCTGTAACCTGAGTCACTCTGATTGCCTGGGGATTGTGTGTGTGTGTGTGTGTGTGTGTGTATAGGAGTACTGGAACTATGGGCATGTTTCCACCAGTTTCACCAGTTTTCCTTCCTGCTCCACATCAGTATTTATCTGCAGAACAGGAACTATTCTGTTGTCATGCTTGTCGTGTTGAATGTTGCCGATTGGTGAAATGCAATTCTTTCTTTCTTCCTATCTTTCTTTTGCTTTTCCTTTCCCCTTTATTCTAGTATTTCCTCCTTCTTTCCTTCCTTCTTTAACCCAGGTTTATATTTTTTTCTTGTTTACTGATTGTCCTATATTTATTTATTTTATACAAACAAGCAGTTACTATAAAAGGCTGTCCTGGAACCTGTGGAGATGTCCTTCAGGACAGCTCCTTAGAAGGGAGCTTGGTGGAAATATGTCTGTCTTATTTGTTAGACACAGTGTGTGTGTGTGTGTGTGTGTGTGTGTGAGAGAGAGAGAGAGAGAGAGAGAGAGAGTGGCTTTGTGAGTTAGCTGAACCTCTCAGTATGTGTTTAACCTGAGTAAATCTGTCCCGTATGTTCATTTCTCTCTGTCCTCTGTTCAGGGCTCTGGCGGACATCCTCAGGCAGCAGGGTCCTGTCCCGGTCTCACATTACGAGCAGGACAACATGGGTACTATCGATGGCTCGCCGAAAAACAGCACACCTGTACGCAGCAACAAGAACCACTACACACCTGTACACAACAAAAACAACCACGGTATGGACACGTGTGTGTGCATGTTTACTGACTGTAAAAGACTAGCTACATAACTGTGGGGTTAAAGTGAGGAATAAAACCCTGGGATACGATGTTATAGCAAAGCAGAGTTGATGATTTTCCTATAACAGCACATTTTTTTAATTCCTCTTATAGCTCAGCAAATTGTTAATGATTTTTTTTTTTTTACTTATTAAAGAATGACACATCGTGCTTTTCATTGATTATAGTTAAATCTGTGTTGTGTTCACATTTATTTGATAGCAGCTACGAACAGTCGCTCCATCACCAGCCTCTCTGTTTGTGTCTCTCTTGAAGTTAATAAGAAGAACAGAAGAAATCATAGCTTGTCATGTTACTGAGAAACTGCAAAAAACGCATAAACTCCTCTGTCCTGAAGATGTCAGAAAACGTAACCTTAAGGTCTCATAGTTACAAAGCACTGACACTGGAGACTCCTTCCATAAATTGGAAATATCTCCTAACAGAAAACTTCACCATATCAGTGATTACACATAACGTATGAGAACGAGCACATTAATATAAACCTGTGATTTACAGCTGCACTTCTGTCAGAGCTGCTTTTATAAAAAATTAATCAGCACCTTCTGACCAATCACAATCCAGAATTCAAACTGCTGTGCTATATAGTGTTTTATTAAAAGGTGGAGCTAGCATTAACTAGCTAATTAAACAATCCATTAGGAGTATTGGATTGAGCCAAAATCAAATAGTGTGTGTGAATGATGCCTCGTGCTGCTCAGGAGTAAGGGGCACACACTGATGACATCATAGGACAGTCGATGACATCATGTCTGTTAATCCATGACCTGGGTTAGCTTGAAGAAATCAAGTTTGCCTTTGATATAGCAGGAGTTCCTATCTCTTGCCCTGCTTTTGCAAGCTCAGCAGCTAGTCCTGTTTTGCAAACTCGTACTGCAGGAGTGTGTGTGTGTGTGTGTCCAAACTGATTCTGTCTTCAGGGAAGCAGAGGGCTGCTGAGTGTCCTGCTGCAATGTCCCAGTTTCTGCTGTCCCGTGTCACAGTCCCACTTTAGACACACACATACACAGTGTATGGTGATCAGGTCTTGAGAATATACCAAACAGTTGGCTCTTGAGAAAATTGTAGTGTAAGTGTCATGAGAATGTTGTACTGTACGTTTGGGATTTGAGAACTTAGCATACAGTCGAGTTGTGAGATTGCTGTAGTGTATTTACAGGTCTTGAGTACGTAGCTTACGGTCGGGTCTTGAGAAAGTTGTAGTGTATGTGTGGGTCTTGAGAACATAGTGTATGGTTGCTATAGTGCGCAGTTGGGTCTTAAGGATGTAGCATATGGTTGAGTCTCAAGAATGAAGTGTACAGTCAGGTCTTGAGAATATTGCAGTGTGTAGTCGGGTCTTGAGATTGTTGTGGCGTGTAGTCGGGTCTTGAGAATGTTGTAGCGTGTAGTCGGGTGTTGAGAATGTTGTGGCGTGTAGTCAGGTCTTGAGAATGTTGTAGTGTGTAGTCATGTTTTGAGAATGTTGTAGTGTGTAGTCGGGTCTTGAGAATGTTGTAGTGTACAGTCGGGTCTTGAGAATGTTGTGGTGTACAGTCGGGTCTTGAGAATGTTGTAGTGTGTAGTCGGGTCCTGAGAATGTTGTGGCGTGTAGTCGGGTCTTGAGAATGTTGTGGCGTGTAGTCGGGTCCTGAGAATGTTGTGGCATGTAGTCGGGTCCTGAGAATGTTGTGGCATGTAGTCGGGTCTTGAGAATGTTGTGGCGTGTAGTCGGGCCTTGAGAATGTTGTAGTGTACAGTCGGGTCTTGAGAATGTTGTGGCGTGTAGTCGGGTCTTGAGAATGTTATAGCGTGTAGTCGGGTCTTGAGAATGTTATAGCGTGTAGTCGGGCCTTGAGAATGTTGTAGTGTACAGTCGGGTCCTGAGAATGTTGTGGCGTGTAGTCGGGTCTTGAGAATGTTATAGCGTGTAGTCGGGTCTTGAGAATGTTGTAGTGTACAGTCGGGTCTTGAGATTGTTGCAGTGTGTAGTCGGGTCTTGAGAATGTTGTAGTGTACAGTCGGGTCTTGAGAATGTTGTAGTGTGTAATCGGGTCTTGAGAATGTTG
>CM074973.1:1279492-1305653 GCA_037577455.1 Pangasius macronema
CACACACACACACACACACACACATATATATATATATATATATATATATATATATATATATATATATATATATAAAATGGCCCCTGTGCTGGATGTCTTCTGTTGACCTTAGTGTCAAGAGTGCGGCCCAGAGAGCTCCATTACCGTCTGAATAGAGTGTTTTGGAAATGGAAGCTGATGTCCGTGTGTGTGTGTGTTTAAGATCCACAGCTCTGCCTCACACAGGGCATGAATACTTTATGTGCGTGTCAGTTTTTGTGCCCTGTCTCATTATACCTTTTAGCCACCGGCTGGATTTTCACACACACACACACACACACACACACACACACACTGACCTTTCAGTGACTGCCAGCAGAATAAAGGTGAGAAACAGTGGGGTGAAAGTAAATAATCTTCATTGTTAAACATCTGGACTATACAGATTTAAATGCAGAATTTTCTCCAGTTCAGAGTTTGGTGATTATATACAACATCACAAGTGTGTGTGTGTGTGTGTGTGTGTGCGCGTGTGTCAGGGTGCGTTTATATACACAGTGTCACTGAGCAGAACCCTGATGTGCTCTCCTCCTCACTGTGGTTCTTTAGTCAGGTGAGAGCTCAGAGGTCACACTCGGGTCCGAGAGCATCTCAGTCAGTTCTAGTGAGAAGGTCATCTGCTCTGGAGATTTGAGGAGTTTTCAGTCCTACACGCATCTGATTCAGACCCCAAATGTAGACTAATAGATGGGAAAGCATACTAAAGCATACTCCTCATTCTCCTCTTCTGTTTCATCTCATTTTTAATTTTTTTCTTTAACACTACCTCTACCTTTTCCCTGTATTTTATTCTTCCTTCCTCCCTCCCATTTTCTTTCTTTCTTTCTTTCTTTCTTTCTTTCTTTCTTTCTCCTTTTTTCATTCATCACATTTTTAATTTATTTGTTTCTTTCTCTTTCTCCTTTACCTTGTACGCTGTTTGTCCCCTGTATGTGTATCTGAGTGTTTTTTTTTTTGTCATTTTCCCCCTCAGGGCATCATGGGAAGGATAATTTCCGCAGCGCTCAGGACATGCACAACTTCATCTCCTCTGGGTTCGTCACACTCGGCCGAGGACAGCTGAAAGGTGCCTTTCTGTCTCTCTCTCTCTCTCTCTCTCTCTCTCTCTCTTTCTCTCTACAAAATAATAAACACACACTTTACTCCAACAGTCCTAAAACCCAAACGTGTCTGTAATTCAGTGTGAGGATTTCTAACTCCGAAATGAGACCCGGGTCATGAGAACCAGGAGGAGTTTCACTTTCTCTCAGTCAGCACTGCTTCATCGCGTGGCAGAATAATAAAGTTTGTTTTTCATTGTTCAGCTTTAGGGGAAAAAAAACACCTCATTCAAAAGATATGAGGCCAAAACACCCAGAAAGCACCAGAGAGTAAGAGAGAGAGAGAGAGAGAGAGAGAGAGAGAGAGAGAGAGAGAGATAGTCAGAAAGAAAGACAATACAAATGAGAGATCGCTCCAAAGAAAACTTGATAAAGCCTCTCACACATCCCTGAGCTACTGTCTTCATGTGTTTTGTGTGTGTGTGTGTGTGTGTGTGTGTGTGTGTGTGTGTTTTGTGTGTGTGTGTGTGTGTGTGTGTGTGTAATGAGCAGAGAGCGGCATGTTGACAGTGCAATAATGATGTTTCCTACAGCTAATTAACAGTGCGAAACAGTTTGTCAGTGTTAAAGGGATACACAGTGGAGCCTTCTCTCTCCTTTTTTCTCTCATTCTTTCTCTTTCCGTCTCTCTCTCTCTCTCCCACACACACACACACACACACACACACACACACACACACACACACACACACACACACACACACACGCATTGTTCTCATTGTGAGCTCCTAAAGAGGAAGTGAATACACGAACAATCCTTGTAGACCAGCACATTATCATCCACATGCAGCCTTACAGATGGAGACAGAAAGAGAGGACTTGAGCTGTGATTTGTGAAAAGCCGTGATGTCGAACTCTGTGCTGTGCATGAAAACAGCACACCCTCAGCACTGACTCAGAGTTTCCCCCCAGCGCGTGTGAAAAGCTCGGATCGGTTAAGAGTACACTGAAGGGTGGAGTTACAGCTTGTAGCTATAAGCAATCAGCAGATTTTTGTTTTAATGCAACAAATATCTGGAGCACATTATCGATAAATATTTGCCATGCTGCATCTATTACTGATTAAAAAAAGAAAAAAAACAGCTAAATTCATATTTTCCAGCCTGTACACATTTTCCTCCAGAGCTCCGCCTTTTAACATCGAAGAACATTGCTATGGGTTGTCTCAAAAATGACGCTAAAATGTGCAGTCTTCTTTCCCTCCGCCACAATAAAACGTCAGACGAGCCAATCAATCTATGAATCAGGAATGATTTACAGGTGCGTAGGTGTTTTTCCTGATATTAACTGACACCCCAGGAAGCCCCGCCCCCTTCTCCCATCTCACACTAGTGAAGTTTCGGCCCGTGATGTCTTCTCTACTCGGTTTTCCCGATTGAAAGGTGCGCTGACGCTGCGTCCTTGCTTTCTGTCCCGGTAAATGGAGAATGTTTTGAGTTCATTAATGTGAACTATAATCTATCATTGTGTGTTCCACTAGGCTGAAATTACACACGTATATACTTTAATAACAACTAGATTTATTAGAGATGCCAGTTAAACTTCAGCTTCAGGTTTTGGTGGAAAGAAAATGACAGTCTTGATAGACATCACGCTTATCTGTTCAGGAGGAGTAAACATCTTTTGGTCCCGGTTTCAGTGATTAGTAAATAAGTAATATAGTGTTTGCTGTGTTAGTGCTTTTAACCTGAACTGACTTTCATGCTGAAAGTGATAAAATGAACCCATTAGCACTGACTCCACCCACTAACTTAGACTTTTAGGCAGAAACATCTCAGATTACACAATTATTAATGTCATCTTAATAATCATAATTATTACTAAATGATTAAGAACATGCAAAACACAATCTTCTGTAGAAGGTTGTAGAAGATGCTTTTTTGTGGGTGTTTACAGTTAAGGTTTGTAAAGTGTTAAAACTGGCGTGTGTTGTGTTTGTAATGCGCTGTGTTGTTTGTGTGTGTTGTGTTTGTGCAGCTCAACAATCGGTGGATGATCTGGGGTGGCAGGGAGACCTGGACATCCCTCTGTCATACGGTACCTAATACACACTAAACAAACAGGGCTGTGTTCAGAGTTGAGTTGTTACTGAAACTGTGCACATCAGACTTCACTTCAGACTTTTGTTCAGCACTTTGTGTAGAGGTGTGAGAGGCGTGTTTCGGTTATGTGTGATTCTGAACTGGAAATTAAGCTCATTTTCTGCTGTGATATCAGCTCAAGCCAAGAGCTACTAAGATATAAAAAAAATAAATTGCAAAATAACAGGATGTGCTGGATCAAGTGCTATTCTGCGTTCTGCTGAGTAATGAATGTGGAAGCCATGCTCGCCCTAGTGAAAAAGCCCTAGTGAAAAAGCTCATCTCAGACGCTTGTACTAAAAAATCTGGCAACCTCGGAGGTGTGAAATACATGCAGGTCATTTTGATAATCTGAATGTGGAGCTCAGAAAATCCACTTAAGCCGCTGTGTAACCCGAATATGAGGAACTTTCCCCCACGTACATATCAGTGTGTCTTACATCACCAACTCTGAATACAGCTCATACTGAACACACACTGAACTACACACTGAACACACACACACACACACACACACACACACACACACTGTACTACACACTGTACTACATACTGAACACACACTGTACTACACACTGTACTACACACTGAACTACACACTGAATGTTAAAAGCTTTGGATCTCACTGAAAATCTTTCTTATTTACAATAAAGCCCTACTGTCGGTTCAGTATTTAAATATTTAAAAGGTTGATATGTCAACTTGTACAGATTTATGTGTGTGTGTGTGTGTGCGTGAATATTAAACTCAGAAATGCTTAGTAACGCACTTCCTCAGGTTCATTAAGTACTGTATGTAGGCTTGTACTCAGTAAGTGATCCTCATGTGTAAAGCTCCACAATTGCCTCCTTCTTCAATTTTCTCTTCTCAATGTGCCGAGGCTTTTAAACACCCGAGAGTAGGCTGAATTTCACCTACTCCAGCATCTCTGTGCATCTTCATCACAGTCATTAAGCAAAGAGATACTGCACTTTACATCTGTTTCTCCTGGACATGGGATTAAGCTTGCTGAGTGTGTGTGTGTGTTTGTGTGTGTGTGTTTATTCCTCTACTGCAGGAGGTATTAACTTGCCTCAGAACATCTTGGATTTAAACCTGGCTTTTAACGAACAGCTTGACACTTTCAGATGCCGATTGTACCTTCGGGGTTTAAAATCATGTGGTATGGAAAAAGGATGGTGCACTTAGATTGTGTGTTGATTTGACTTGCGTTGCATCATCCGTATGGAATTTTAATAGCTTCTAATATTATTTACTTCTCTTCTGATATCTGATATATTTATCTGCAGTTATCTAGATATATTTTTTTACCCTTGAAGAAGCATGCTTAGCAATCTCACTCTTATCACTCAGCGGTTTGATATTGCAAGTTTGGAAATTTCTGCAGAAATGGGAACTTTTTTGTACTATTTCATTTTTTGTACATATTCCCTCTACATTATTACTGAACAAACTGCTCTGGAATAATCGAGTAGATATGTAGATTTTAACCAAAGTTGACAAAGGTGTATTGCAAAAAATTGTTATAGCAAGTGAAAACATCTTCAGCTTCAACAGAAATTATAATATAAATTAAGTATGAAAACATTTGGAAGACACTTTGCTAAAAAGTGTTAATTTCTCCTATGTATGGAGACTTTTGGGACACCCTGTAAATTAAGCAATGTGAAGACACTTGACCAATCCTGCCCACTTCCAATGAAATTCTGACCAGTCCCACCCACTCCTGAAGTAAGGCTCACCAAACCCACCCACTCCTGAAGTAAGGCTCACCAAACCCACCCACTCTTGAAGTAACGCTCACCAATCCCACCAATCCCAACCACTCCTGAAGTAATGCTCACCAATCCCACCAATCCCATCCACTCCTGAGATAATGCTCACCAATCCCACCAATCCCACCCACTCCTGAAGTAATGCTCACCAATCCCACCAATCCCATCCACTCCTAAGGGAATGCTCACCAATCCCACCAATCACACCCACTCCTGAAGTAATGCTCACGACTCCCACCAATCCCATCCACCCCTGAGATAATGCTCACCAATCCCACCAATCCCACCCACTCCTGAAGTAATGCTCACCAATCCCACCCACTCCTGAGATAATGCTCACCAATCCCACCCACTCCTGAGATAATGCTCACCAATCCCACCACTACTGCACTTATCGTTGTATTCACATGTCTGCAATATTTTCTGATGTAGTCAACTGATTGTATTAATCAAAAAATGCAGCGTAGTCATTTAAACCACACTGACCCTGACCAGTACAAAGCAGTTACTAAATATAAACGAAGGAAAGTAGTAAATGCATCAGGCAGTGAGTGGTGATTACATGTGTTGCCTTTCTTTGTCCTGACAACACGTCATATCTGACCGATTGCTTCCGCCCTCAGGAACGTAAAAAATATTTGCTCCCACAATTTTTTTGTGAGGTCCCAGTCTCTAAGCACACATCACGCCCTTTCACCACAGACCTGTCTGAAAAACACACATCTGCCTTCTTCAATATTTTACCTGCCGTTAGTCAAGCCTGATAAAAACCAGGAGAGCGAGAAAACCAGGTGAGAGAGAGAGAGAGAGCGAGAGAGTTACTTATATATTACACTCTATGTATTACTTACAATTAAAAGAACTAAGGTATGTTATGAGATTTACTTTGCTTTGACACTTTTCATTACTTTTACATTCACAGCACAGCCTGCAGTGAAGCACAAAAGAATGTGGGATAAGATTCAGTAGGAAATGGATAAATGGAGTGCAGGATGATCACCCACAATGATGTTATTAGAACTGAAAAACCATTTCACTTTACTGTTCGTTTCTGAAACAGTATGTAATAAGAGAGGCCTGGTGTGGGGAATGGAAAAGGTCGAGATTCTGAGGAATTTGAATGAACAGCTGTTTTTTTTATTAATTCAAAGTTAGAAAGATTAATAAAAATGTTAAATGAAATAAAAATACAATATTTAATACGTTAGACAACCTGACAAACTGCATCTAAAGCATAGTCTATATTATTGCATTTCCCACAATGCACTGGAACCTACACGGAATACCCAGAATGCCTTGGTTCAGTTTGTAATGGTATAAGACATTTGTGTAGCCTACTTAGTGCATACTTAGAGTGTGGTTTGGGACGTGTCCACGGTGGAATGATGACAGTCTTAATATACGAACACAGCTGATTATTTTTTAAGCCACTAAACACTGGTCTGTCAGTCACCTCCCTTTGTTCCGTCCCACCTGTCTGTCTCACGATTGTCATGGCGATCCATCACCAGGGGCAACAGCTGTCAAACCCAGTGCAGATTTATTTGACAGCGTTGCTGTGGAGAGGCCACCCGGTAACAGCCCAGGTCGATCTTTATCATCCATCTAAAAATGACACACCTGACAGTGATCAAGGGTCTCGGCTTTTTTTTTTTTTTATCAGCTACCATGGGAGAAAGGGAGCTGAACGCGTGTGAACACTGCGATGGAGGTGATAAAAGCCAAGTTTATAAAACGACATTGATTTATGAACCTGCTTTTCAACTTAGTAGAAGGAAAAGTGAGAAAAACAAAGTGAAGGATCTTTTATTCTGTCTAACCTGTGTTTGTCATGATAAAATAGCCTGAGCATGTTTTAACTTAACGCTAACACCATCACGCTAATCCGTTTCGGCTAGATTTCATTCATAATTTGCCACATTAGCATGTTCAGGTAAAGGATTCATTCGAGCCTACAGTGCAGATTTGATTTAATGAAAAATCAACATCATAAATCTTTATTTTATTTGTTGTAGTCCTTTGCATACTGGTTGCTAGCAACAAATCACAACAAACGAAGCAGCTCAAGGTTGGGGGTTATTAGCCTAGCATTACCGTGGCATATTTACTTCTAACTAATTTAGCTCAGTTTTTAAAATTAAAAACATTCTTCACAAAGATAGACCCTAATTTTAAAAACTTTATGCTAATACCATTATGGACAAATAATTTAAAAAAAATTATTAAAATTCAAATAAAAGCCTTTTGGTCATTGTTTTTTTTTTAGCAGCATAGAATTAGCAATTCAAATTTTAATTAGCATAGAATAAGCATATACTAACTCTAATTATGTTTTAAAATCAGAGTAGGAAGAATTCTCAGTATAAATGTTCAAAAATCCTTTTCACCCAGAACCAGTTCATGCTAATGCCATCATGCTAATCAGTTCTTGCTAGTTTTCTAGCTAAAGGATTAATTTAAGCCGACAGTTGAGTGTGTCACTGTACCTCAGTCTATAACTCATTTCTAATCGTATACTGTTCAAGATGTCATTTGGTTGTTGTGATCTTGTGTGTTGTGTTGTGGAGAATTTGAATGTATTAGTGTGTGTTTGCTTTGTGGATGAAAGTCAAAGACAGGATCGAGCGATTGAGATTTGAAATGCAGATCTGGTTCTTTTTAAAAAGGGCAAAACAACACCGCTGGGAGCAAGGCAAGCTAACGTCTGTCTTCTGTCAGATTTTCATAAACACACACACACACACACACACACACACACACACACACACACACATACACAGCTGCTACCACCTGAGGGGAAATGCTTCTTTTGTGCTTGTGCCCTTGTGTCTTTCCGCACTCTAAAGGTTACAACATTTGGGATAAGTGCAAAAGGAGATGAATCTCTAAACCCAGCTGTCCGTCAGCCCGACTCTCTCCAGAGAAACCAGACTGCTTTTCTGATTTTCTGCTTTTCTTCCTGGATGAAAACCCATCATTTTAAACTGAACCTTGATAAAACAGAGCTGATCCACCTACTAATTACCATCTCCCCAATGCTGGAGCTGTCAATCACCAGTTCCTCCTGCACACACAGCCAAATCTGCATTCACCTGAAACTCATAACTTAGAATTTCCAACCTGAAAAACCAAAGAAAACGTCCTTTTGACTTGGAATTCCCAGTCAGAAACTCCGGACGATGTGCTCAACCTCGAGTAAATCAGGTGACATCAAACCAGCATGGCCACAGCATCAGCAGCAAACACGGCAGCACTTCTTCCCTTTAAATGAGTTACACCGTATATACTAGTATTTGCTTCAGATTAATCAACATACAGACATGTTCACTCGTTAAATCTACAGCACTGACTCTACAGTTCACTGTTCTGAGGAGGAGACTATACATCGCTCATCAACGTGGACATGGAGTCGGCCGTGCTTTTTTTCCCCCCGACTTTGTAGCTTGAATGCTTGAGGCTAAAAATGATGTAATTCCAACTTCCCACTTCGGGGTTAAGATGAACACAGTATAAGAATCTTGCTGTGATTCTGGATGACAGACTCAACATCTCCAATCACATCACGCCGACCTGCAGGTTCTGCTCATGTCTTCAGCACAACAACAAGAATACCATCTTTTCTGACCATAGAATCTGCGCCAATGCGCACACGATCTCTAGTTATTTCCAGATTTGACTACTGCACCTCTATTCTTCATGAACTCGTGATGCTTCTGATATAGATACCTTTTATTTCAGACTTTGTTTAGATTAGATTAGATTAGATTTTAGATTAGATTCAACTTTATTATTTCATGGCGCAGAGTACAAGTACAGAGCCAATAAAATGCAGTGTGAGTATGAGTTTTTGGCATTTGTTCAATTCAGTTTTATTTGTATAGCGCTTTTAACAATGGACTCACAAACGGATTCAAAAAAATTATAATATAAATATGTGAATTTATCCCTAATGAGTGAGTCAGAGGTGACTGTGGTGAGGAAAAACTCCCTGAAGTGATATGAGGAAGAAACCTTGAGAGGAACCAGGCTCAAAAGGGAACCCATCCTCATCTGGATGCAACGGATAGTGCGATTATAAATAAATCCCTTCTATAAGGACAAATAGTGCAAATGTGCAACCAGTAAATTCATCACAGTTTTTACAGGAAGTCCAGTTGGTTAAAATCTATCCACTGTCCACTGATGGAGTCCTGAGTACGAAGCTGCTTGTGGCAACGGCCACATATTGTTGATATCAATACTGATACTGATACTGATACTGAGTGCCAGAACAGTTTATTTTGCTGTGTTTATGTTTCCCTGGTTGAAATAGTTACTATGAAAAGTTCATGCACTTAGGCAACTAGGCTGATTGATTTTAAATGAAGTGTGTTAGCTAGCTGTATAGTTAGCTCGGATCGAGTAGGTCTGCAGTGGAGAAGAGTTTCAGAAGAACGCTGCTTTACCCCTGTGAGTAAAGTTACATGTTTGTTTTCGTTTCATCTGTAGACGTTTTTTCTCACCTAGCCCGTCGTGTTTGCCGTTACCGAGGAACTCCTCGTGCTGAGTCTTGTATTTAAGCCTCAGCTCTTACTCTGATTGTAGGAAGACGCTGTTGTTCCTCTTGGTATTTTCTCAGAGTACAGTTTGCAGTCTGCTTTGCTTTGATCATTTATCGTGAAACACGGCCACATCTCTGTCATTTCATTTCCAACTGTTGAATAGCATGACATTTACACTAGGGTTACGTTAGATGTTCGTATTGGTGCATTTATTACAAGCGCAAGTAAATAAGCATGGTATCAATGCATCCCTATCACATACTATAATCTCTTAATCAGAGCATTCAGGATGCTGCTCCATCTGGTTTATAATCCCCTGAAGTTCTTTCATGTGGCCTCCTTACTGAGGAACTCCACTGGCTCAAACCTCTTTTATTGACATTCGAGGCATCAGAGTTTTCTGCACTTCCTGGTTGTGAACTACACAGCTACACATCAACTCGGGGCTCCAGCATGTTCTCTCGGAGGTCCAAACATGCTGGAAGTACGCGTTCACACTGTGTTTTAACGTTAAAGTGTCAGTCAGTGTGGGTCTGCTTCTCTCTCAGTGACCTGATTTCCTCTCTCCTCAGTAACATAGCTGCAATTCAAACTGATGTAGAAATCAGCTTCTGGTCTGATGACTTCAATCACACACTGATCTCTTCAGTGGCTCACCAGACACTGATTTATTGTGCAACATTGGCGTCTGCAGATTGACAGCGTATTAGCTACAACAGAGGGCTTTCAGGTGTCTTTCATCAAAATTTACCCAAAAATAGCTCAATGATCAGACGTGCTGAGTTTTGTGCAGAGTTTTGTGTTTACGCCCTTCGATCACACCAAAGGCTATGAGAATTAACTAATGAGTTCACATAGGTGTATTAATTGATGGAGGACCACAGCCCTGATGTGCACCCTATAGAGCAGAATCATTCATGATCACCGTAGCCATTATCTGATTATAATGCATACACTATTTTAACATAAACTTAGCATAAGAATATATATTAAAAACTCCCTGTACTACCCTTCCCATAATCCTAAACCACCACCCACCAATCAGAGATGTCGCTGCAACCATGGAAACGGAGCTAAATGCCTTGTTTTGTAATAGGAGGTTCTGGAAGTTCCTCTCGCCAGCTAGCTAGCTAGCTACAAAACCTGCTAGCATATTAACCAGCTTAAACAATGTAACATGAGGAATAACATGAGGAAGACTCTGATATAAAACCGGACAACATCTGAAGCCAGGAAATAGAATTGAAATAATATTTTAAACAAGGTAACAAAAAAACACTCATTTATTCATTTCGCTGGAAGTTTATAAAAGAAAAAGAAAAAAACACTAAGAACGTTCGAGGCAGCATTACGCTTTATACTATACACCTACTCCATTATAAACACCTTTCATTACTGTTTAATTTTTTACCCTTTTAATTTTTTGTCCACTTGTCAGGGAGCTGAGACATCAGGGACACGGGTACTATTTATTTTTACTCATGGCTTGCGGACTCGTAGACTTAAAAACAACGTGAAGAATGACGTGTGTGTGTGTGTGTATGATTAGTGTGGACTGTACATTGGGACGTGCCCGAGGATGAGGAATGAGATCACACAGGCCCTCTCACTGATCCTACTTCAGTATGAGATGTTGGCTTCCTGAGCTGAGAAGACGATCGTGCCGTAGTAACGCCAGAGAGGGTTTGGTCTCCCGTGAAAGTGAAATGAGGTTTTTGATTCGCACCGTGCTCTTAAACGCTGGACAGGGCTTTAGAGGCCACATGCTGAACGCAGCCGCTCGACAATAACACACTCCAATAATACACACATACACAGAACTCAGGTCTCGGCTTTATTCTGTAATAAGAGTTATAAATCTTCCTCTTTATTTTAATTTTAACATTAAATCTAATACATCTGTAAATGCACTAAAATGTACATTTCCCAAGACAGCCACTTCACTGTAAGCAGGAGAACTGATAATTACACACTCACTGGAAAAAAGGGTTTAAACCTTTCCACTCAGAAGCCTTTCTAGATATAGTGCTAGATATCTGACTGAATTCTGGATCCTGATTGGTCAGAAAGTGTTTCATTTTGTAGAACAGCAGCTCTGACAGTAGCACTGCTGCAAATCACAGGTTTATACCAATGCTCTTGTTATGATACGTTATTGTTTCTATAGTAACAGCTCATTCAGTGGGACGATGCTCCATATAAACGGATTAAAAAATCGTTGATATGGTGAAGTTTTCTGTAATGAGATGATTTTTACATGGTTTAACTTTTCCAGTTTTTCCAACATTGTGGTTTCTCAGTATCTTGACGAGATGCATGTTTTTGTGTTCTCATCTTCTAGAGGGAGAAAACAGAGGCTGGTGAGGGAACGAGTGTTTATAGGTGCTAGCGTAAATGAGAGCAGGAACTAACTTGTTTCACAAAACATTAACATTAGCAACTATAAATGGATAAAAAAAGTATGATGTCATTCTGTAATAAATAAGAATTGTAACGTTTAGCAAACTGCTGTGGTGTAAGAGGAATAAAATACTGTGGGATGTGCTGAATGACACGATGGAAAGGAGTTACTGTTATCACCCCGAATCCGATGATATTCAGTTAGTTAATGTTCCGTGAAGGAAGTTATTTCCTGTGGTTAGCAATACGCACTCGTTTCCTCATCAGCCTCTCTTACTTCTCTTTCTTGAAGTCAGGAACCATCCAAAGAACCCTTGAGGAACCCTTTTTTCAGAGAGTGTACTTCAGAACACTGTACGCGTTTCACTTTGGTGTACTTACATCATCCTTGCATCATCGTGCGTCACCGTTTTATGCTTCATCCTTTTCATCCTGCCGCCGCTGGAGCTCAGAACCCGAGCGTCAATTCTCAGTCACGTAAGGTTATCAGGGTTCACGCATAGCGTGTGTTATGCTAATCCACACACAAGTGGAGAGAGCTATCTGCTCACGATCCTGCACCCGTCTCAGGCTAACGAGTGGCGTGCGGCGCTTCCTCCTCTCTGAATAACTCAGAATAATGGAGAGGAGAGGAGGGCTGTGCTCATGAATACAGCATGCTGCTTTCAATGTCACGGAGGTCAGAAGTTTAATTATTAATGCACTAATACATACACATACACTTAAAAAAAAACAGGAGGCCTCACTCATCCTCTAAACATTATTTTCCATACACTTATTAATAAAATTCATGTATTATTCAAAAGTGTGTTTTCTGAAGGTAGGATAAAAAAAAAGACACACAGCCAAACGCAGACCTTCAGCATGTTTTCTTCACACACAATACCAGCCTGCTTTAAGTCTTTAAGTAATTAACCCCAAGGTGACTTTATTTATTTTGTAATGTCATATCCACACAAAAAAACAGCATTAAAATCCCAGTCATGGGTTTAGCGCAACAACAATGACATTCAGATGCTAATAACTCACCGAGTACAATGCAGGATACACACAGCTCGGCTTTAGCTGCTAATTGCTCACGGAGGAAATTTGATCCCCAGCATCGACACAGACCTTTCAGGACCTTTAAACTATATCTTATATGATCTAACCACAGGATCAGTCCCAAACACTAGCTTTCCTGATTTTAAGAAAAAAGTCTACGGTGTGATGAAGTGGAGCTATTATTACTGCACTGAAGTTCCTCCTCTTATACCTCTCTGCCACCTTCAATACCACGACTGAGGTGAGACCCTTGAGCACGGCACCGATCCCCCAACTGCTCCCCGGGCGCCGCAGCTAAAATGGCTGCCCACTGCTCCGGGTGTGTGTTCATGGGTGTGTGTGTTCACTACTGTGTGTGTGTGCACTTGCATGGGTTAAATGCAGAGCACAAATTCCGAGTCACCATACTTGGCCACAAAGTCACTTCACTTCACTTCACTTCACTACCATATTATTGGTTCACAGGGGGAATACATCTGAGATGAGATTTTCCAACAAGCACATGTGGGTGTGATGGTCAGGGGTGCACATACTTTTGGCCATGTGGTACGTATGATTTGATGGATGCTTTGAGGGAACAGGAACTTTCTGATTTAAAGAAAGTAGGGGGATTTTTTTTTGTAAAAAGTTTCCTGATGCTATGGATTATGTTGTACCTGAAGGATTACGCGGTTCACTCGAGTTTGACTGGATTGAAGGTGTGGAAGATCAGCGTGTTGCCTGGAGCTGAATCGAAAGCGATATCTCGAGGGGCGGAAGAAAATAAGAAAATAAAAAAAACCCCACACGAATGAAATCCAGTTAGCATGGGGGATTTGTGTTTGCTGCGCCACCTCATAATTCAGTAGGAAAATATCGTCTGAGTCCAAACNCCAAACAGCAGAAGTGAAGTCAGAGGGAGAGATTCTTTCAGACGGCGGGTCGAATTGCTTTCAGCGAGGCTCCTGATTGCAGATTGCATCCCGTACTTCAGGAACGACGAGCTCCGATACACGCACTGCAACGTCCACTTTGCTGGAATGGAACTTCGATAAGGGCCTCTCTGAGTCTTTTATACGGCAAGTGTGCGGTGTAAAAGGCATTACTCTCAGCGGAGGTGTGAAGATGAATTTGGTCATGAAGTTCAGCGAATAAGGAGGCACCGATGCGCGTACGAAGTAGAACAAGCAGGGACAAGCCGATTCTCCACATCATATTCCAGTGGCAGACGTCTTGCATAAGTATTCACTCCCCTTTTGAACTGCTCAACGTTTTACAGGAACTGAAACGGATGTAATTTGGATTTTAGGTCATGAATCTACACAAAATAGCCCATAATACTGAAGTGGAAGGAGGTAATCTATATAGTTTGCAAAAATGACTTACAAAATTTAATGTAACTGTTATAATTTGGCATAAGTGTTCACTGGTTGGTGAGAAACCATTAAATTAGTTCACATAATTAGTTGAATGGAGATAACCCGTGTGCAATATAAATACACCTGTTCCTGGAAGAACCCAGAGTTTGTTAGAGATAGAGCATAAAAACATACTTTTAAAAAAAGGTATCATGAAGACCAATTATATCAAAAATAATTCCAGCAGAAAGTTCTGGAAATGTCTCAGTCAGAATTTGGTTATAAAAATAAATCATCCCAAACTTTGAACTTTAAATCCATTATTAAAAATGGAAATAAATAAATAAATAAATACAGCTAGAGATTGTCCACCAAAAACTGTGACTAGGTAAAGAGGGGATTAGTCAGAGAAACAACCAGGAAGCCAAGAATAATGCTGAAGACGATGCTACCACCACCATGCTTTACTGTGGGGCTTATCAGGGTGATTTGCTTTGTGCCTTATATTAGTTGTGGCCTTACAGTCATTGTGCAAGCAGATGAGCTGCTCTGAAGCTGTGTGTGTGTGTGTGTGTGTGTGTGTTAGATATAATGATGGAGTTGCAGAAAAAAGCGGTTAATTACGGCACAGGATGTCAAACATGCCACACACACACACACACACACACACACACACACACACACACACACACACAGGTGTGTGTCTCACTCTTATGATTAATTAAAGCGAGAGGTTTCCAAGTAGCCAAGCTTAAAAAAATGACCAGTGAGTAATCTGTATGTGTGTGTGTGTGTATGAGAGAGCAAGACTCCAAAATCTTAATAATGACTGTGACAAAGACTCCATAAACACCTCATTCCTCTTTGCAGTGTGTGTGTGTGTGTGTGTGTGTGTGTGTGTGTGCACTGTGATGAACCACAGCGTGTAACTACCCTATCTGAACAGATCTGTCCTGAAGCGAGTGTGTTCACTGTAGGGGTGGAATGTCAGCCTGCAGGCTGTACTACACACACACACACACACACACACAAACACACACACACACACACACACCCAACAAAGAGTTCCAACTGTGAAATTAATCGAACTTGTGGTGTGAGAGGCAGGCAGCACAACCAACTCAAAGACCGTGTGTGTGTATGAAATCACACTCTCCTGTAGTGTACATATCTGAGTGTGTGCATCTTTTTGTGTACGAGATGTTAAACACACAATACACTTGCTGTTTAAATGGTTATATTCACAAGAACACTGTTGCTAGGCAACTGAGAAGGACAGACACTCGGTGTAAGCTAGCTAATTACTGAGGCTAATGATTTTTCTAGCTAGAGGTCTTTGATACAGGCAATGTGAATACGCTGTAACTACGGAAACCAGACCAAAATGTCAGGAACGGCAACATTTACCTCAGATGTGTAGGTACATTATGAAAAAAAACCTTTGCCTGACTAAAATTACACTAAAACCATCATTCGCTAAATGTAATAAGCCGCTAACTGCTGTTGAGAGCGATAAAAGGGGCGGGGCTAAGAGAACATGACTGTGTTCAAGTGTTTTCCCGCTTCTGTCTCTGTATAGAAAAAAACCCTGCTAATGAAAGAACACATTTAGCATTGCTAGCAAACACGGTTGATTACGCTAATAAGCTAACACCACGTAGCTCTTTTAACATCGTTTCTGTTAGCATTTAGCGCACAAAAAACAGCCATTCCGTTTTTATGATAAAGCACCTGATATTCATGTTCAATTTCTGCAAATTAACCAACGTCCTAGAAAAGTGTGTAAATAAACCGTGCTCTTTTTCTCACTGGAATGTGCTGAATTTTAAACAGAGGTGAGGAAGTTGTATTCGTGCGTGACACTTATTTCATTCCCGGGCAGCTCAAAAGACAAACTGCGTTTCCCTACAGCGAGACGGACAAAAAGAAAGAAGCGCTGAGAGACGAGAGAGAGAGAGAGAGAGAGAGAGAGATGAAGTTATGAGAGAAAAAAAAAACAAAGGAGAAAAGATAGAGGGATTCTGATCAAGAAAATGATGCTGAGTGATGAAAAAAAGAGGGCACAGTGTCCTACAAACACGGCCCGAGGCTGCATGAAGACAATCTGCCCCACACACACACACACGCCCTGTGTTATTGCAGTCGCACGCCATTGTTAATGTTACGGTTATGTGCCGAAGCAGCTTCACATAAATAAATACATTCAAATGAAATTAAATCAAAATAAATGATTGTAAATGTGTGACTTCATTATTCACAGTCTGTTGTAATAAAACCGCTTGAGACATCTCATGGCATCGGCTTTAACTTACAACCGAACATTTATCCCACTTCTTAGAAAATCCCGATATATATATATATATGTATCGTGTATCGGCATTCAGCCGAAAAATCCCGAGATATGAGCTACATTCAGAGCTGCTGTTACAGATCATCGGCATCTTCTGACCAATCACAATCCAGAACTCTGAACCACTGTGGAGCAAATAATCATTCGCAGCTCCTCCATCAGTCTCATGACATGTTTACATAATAATTATTGTCTCATTTTATGCTATTTAAACCTCAAGAGCTAGCCGAACAGCTTCTATAGTCGAAAGCTAATTTAAAACCGAGTGATTGTTTGCTAAGTGTTAGCAATAGCATTACAGTTTTTCATAAGCTGAAGCATTTTTCCCCCACAGAGTACAGTTTTCAGGGTCTCATTCATATTTACACGGTGAAGCGGCTCAGAGAAACTGCTTGATCAGCCCTTCACCTCTGTATATGCCAGCGTGTGTGTGTGTGTGTGTGTGTGTGGTTAATTAGCCACTGAGAGGCTGAAACTGATCCAGGCTCATCTGTGACACCTGCGCTCATGTTAGCAGGCTGTTGATTTAAACCCGACCCAGTTTGTGTAACTCCAGCACATGGGATTGGGAATGAAGAGTAAAAGTGCAGATTTATGGCAGCTTTTATTTCACTGTATTTATTCCATATTGCAAGCAGGAGTAGAGCTGGCACTGATTCAAGTACCAGGCTGATATCAGCAAAAGAACGCTGGATCAGATGCCAGAGATAAAACAACAACAACAAACAAATTCAGTATGATCCTGTAACAAATAGAAAACATAGGAATTGGGTTTGGAAAAGACATTTTTGGATCTGAAAATATTTACCTTTAAATTGACGCAGTAGTGTTGTTTTGTGATACAACATACACATTCATAATGTCGTATATTTAATCTTTTATATTCTATTTATTTTCTAAAGTTTAACTAAATACAAAAAACTTGCAGTAATAGTAATTCTGGTTCATTCAGTATCTATAACAGACACTGTTTTATTACTTGCTTAGCAATCATACTAAAGTTAAGCTAACTAGAGTCAAACTAGCTAGCTAGGATTAGTTATTAGTTATTATTTTCAGTTAGCTGACTTTTCGCAGATGGTCTCACTCGGCATGAAGAGGTTTGTTTGGTGCGCTGGAAGAGAAATCGCAATCTTAAACAGCTGTCCGAGTCTCGCAGCGTCTTCTCCTGTTGAATTCAGTTCATTTTCTGTGGGTAAACATTTAAAATAACAGAGAAGAGGAATAAACCTGACCTCTTCTCATTAGAGCTGTTTACATGTTTACATTCCAGATGATTGCACTCTGTCATTTCATGCCCACCTCCATAATTACTGAAGTGATATGAAGGAGGCATGCGGCATTTTTTTTAACCCTTTCGTTTCTATAAAGCGCGTAGGCGGTGCGATTAGCGATATGTTTCACCCTGAATGTACATTGTACAGTGGGATCTAGCAAACTGGAGAGGAAGATAGCAGGGGAATCTGTGGGGACCTCATCGTGCTGACCTTGCATGGGGAAAAAAAACCCGGCTAAAACGGGACCTTAAGGACTTATAATTAGCATGCAGCTGCGGCGAGGAGAGAATTAGCGAACTGCACAGTCCACACAAACACACTCCGCCTGGTGATTCATCAGATTTAGCTTAATTATTCATTTCCTGGGAAAGGAACAGTAATTGGGTGAAAGCTGGGAAGAAAGGCAGCAAAGTAACAACAAACGATGAATGAGGGAAGTGGATGAGACTCCCATGCTGCTGTTAGCATTGAGTGTGTGTGCAGTAGCGTCATTTAATACACAATATTGGGCCATAAAGTCGACCTCTGGGAACAATAAACACTGTGTGTGTGTGTGTGTGTGTGTGTGTGTGTGTGTGTGTGTGTGTGTTCGTTTGTGTTTAGATTTGCCTTGTATAAACACTACAGCTGTTCATGCACATGTTTTTTTTTGTGTGTGTGTTTTCTGCCATTTTATGAATCTGAAACTACAAATATCTACAACCAAATGTCTTATTTTGGATATTTTCATATCCAGATATTTTCCTACATTCTAATAAATGGAATTATATTTTACAAGCTTCAGGTTTGTGAATATAAATCTGTGTATTTCTCTAATGGAAGCCTCAGTGGGACTGTGTGTAAAGTCACTTAGTGCTTCTTTTTATTGCTGTTTGGTCATGAAATTAAGCCTCAGTGTTAAAATCTAAAGGGATTAAACAATGTTTGTCAGCTTACTTTCGGGAATTGATGCTAAATTAAGGTTAAAGAATGAGTTAAAATTATGTTCAAGTTGAGAGGGAATAAAAATCAGTAAAAACACAAGGAAAATAAATAAATGAATAAATAAAAACTTTATTTCTATAGCATATGCAATCAAAAATTCTGATATACCAATAGATAGATAGATAGATAGATAGATAGATGGAATAAATTACTAAGTATGAATGGATAAATGAAAAAATAAAAAATAAATAAACAAACAAAAAAGGAGATAGATAGATAGATGACAGAAATAACCACTACTACTTAAGGTATAGTCAACTAAGTCAAATCAACAACATGGAAAAGGTGAACACATTAGGGTAATCAGCCAATGTCACGGCAGGGGGCGGAGACAGGACTGGGACTGAAATGAAAGTGAACTGGAAGCTAAACAACAGGAGAGCAGGACTTTTCTCGCTCAGATGCTACACGTGAAGAGAGGAAATTAGTGATACATTTCATCCTGAGGGTGTGCAAACTTTTGCACTTCACTGTATTATGGAATATAATTTTAAAATCTTGTAACAATGTCCACCAAGAGTTAAAATAATCACCATTTCAGACGTATTAAAGTCCCGGGTTTTGTTATTGTTATTATGTAAAGCACATCCATGTTTGATACGTTCTCCTCGTAGACGTCTTCTATCTCTGACGTGCGCTGGCGGATTAAACTCCTCGTCGTATTGCACTTCATTAGAAAGATATCGTATTTGATTGAAGTCATATTAAAAAATTCCTGAAGAGTGATTTTAATGCAACAGCAGACGTTTCATTAGCATAAATGATATTAGCGTTGCACGCATTAAGCTCTCTGTCTCCACGGCTGAGATTCACTTTCTTTAATAACGCAAACACTAAAATCCAACCCAGTCACGTCTTATTCTCAAATCATCGCATCACGGATGAGCAAACAGGAGAGAAAATCGAAAATGTTTCAGAGATTAAGGAGCTGATCTGGGATCAGACCTGAGCTGCGATTTTTGTCTTATTAACTTGAAGAGAGAGAATAAAGAGCGGCCGGTGAGGGAATGAGTGTTTATAGCTGCTGTAACGTAAGCGACAACAGGAACTAACTAGTTTCACTGAACATCGAATGTAACTATAAATGATAAAAAACAATGATGTGGTAAATTCTGTGGGGAAAAAAAGCTGTAAAACAAGTGTACATTAACAGAACTTAGCAAAGATGATTGTAAAAAATAATGTCAGTTTCCTGGCAAACAAAAGTAGTAATTAAGTAAATAAAGAAATAAGGAAATAAAAAAAGAAACAAACAAATAAATATATAATTAAATATGTTTAATTCTAAAGCACATGCACTTAAAATGTACAAGTCTAATAAACAGAACAATAAAGATAGACAGACAGACAGACAGATAGATAGATAGATAGATAGATAGATAGATAGATAGATAGATGTAAATGGCTTTGTGATGAAACCATGATGACAAAATAGCTTGAAAATAAACTTTATCAAACCCACTGATATTATATTATACTATATTATATTATATTATAAGCAACTGTGTATGACGTCCTCAGACGTGTGGACTGTACAGTACGCTGTTTGTTAATGAAGTCCACTGATTTATAATGTAATAAACTGAGGAAACGGATTAAAATAAAGGAGTAAAGTATTTAACTGGGTTCAGTTCCACAGAGCTTTTTACGGCTCAGTCACGTGTGAATGATTTCTCTCAGCGCTGAATCTGTGTGTGGAGCTAATTCTGAACAGCTGGATTCAGGATTCAATTCAACGACCTCTGAGATGGAAACGGAGTGTAAATAAAGGTAAAGAAGTATTTTTGTCTGAGGAAACATCTGTAATGAGCGTGAACATGCATCTGTGTTTGTGTGATGTTCCACCGCAGCTCATTAGGATCTCTGTACGATTGTTTCTTTCTTCTCGAATCCAAACTGTTGGTTTTTGACGTTTCTAAGTGAACACAGCACACAGTAGCAGCCAGTTCCCCACAGCAGGCTTCCTCTTTCAGCTGCTTAAATGAAACCCCACTTCAATCTACAGCATCTTTCTACCACTCACGGGCACTTAAGTACAGCACTACGTACAGATAAATACCTCGCCGCATCCACCACTAGCAACGTGTGACTCGATACTGTTAGGAAAATAAAAGTGGAAACGTGTGTGGTGCCGCCATACGTCTCCTTCATGAGGGGAAGTAAACAAAGCAGAGGGTGCCAATACTTTAATCTGTCACGATAATACAGTGAAAAATCTGACAGAGACACGCAGAGCTGTACATTGGCTGAATCTCAAACAACATCGTACACTATTTGTGCGCTAGTGCGCTAGGTAGGGTGTACAACACGTTTATATTATATTATATTATGTTATGTTGCACCCTATGTAGTGAGCACATACAGTGAACAGAAATCCATATCCATTCATTATTTGGCCTGAATGAAGGATTCTGCATGGATTCTAGGTGGGAAATGTGTAATGGAGTGAAATATCAGTGAGAAGAAAGCATTCCTGTGGGTGAATAAATAAAAAGTAAATAAATAAAAAAATAAAAACATAACATTTGGTGATAACATTGAGACGTTTCNTCACTACACTATCGGAGATCACTGAGCTGTACTGTCAGGGACAAAAACCGCTCTAGTTGTGTTCTACAGACACCAATCAGGCTGATGCTGCGAATCCGAACGACCAATCAGTGATCTGGACTCTTTCTGGCTCCGCCCACATGATTATGGTTAATTGCTGAGCCGCAGAGTCGTCTCATGTTCCATTCATCATGAGAAATTATCCCACTCAGTGCTCAACTGACTGTGAAGTTACTGCTCAATGTGTGTGTGTGTGTGTGTGTGTGTGTGTGTGTGTGGTTAGCACTCTGCTAGCCCACCGACAGTGTGTGGGTCGGGTTCACACACTGGGTAAAGAGCACTGTTTAGCAAGTTAGGTTGCTATGGAAACCGTGCTTTACAGGGGTCTTGGACAGGGAGCGTGCAGGAAACCCACACACACACACACACACACACACACACACACACACACACACACACACACACACACAAACACACACACACACACACACACACACACACACACACACACACACACACACACACACATACACACACACACACACACTAATCATTACTATGGAATGTCTGCCTAATAAAACAGTAACACAGTCTTTGGCTTTAAAGAAATGCCACATTTCCATATATGGACGTCAGGACACTATGAACCACTCTTTAGGAGAGTTAAAACTCCAGATGTTCTTGAAAGCACCAAATATTTCAGATGAAAAAGTCACAAAGCCAGTTTAAGAGCCGTGTCCCAAACCAGAAACAGTACGGTACAGGGCACGCATGTAACGCTAGCTCCGTGCTGTGACTAAATGAACCCTACATCCCGGAGAAGGTGATGTATGACACAACGGGAGGAAATGATCTCCTCTGGGCTGAAAGCAGGAGGGATGAGATGTTAATGGAGAAATGCATCATGGGATGCAGTGAACATTACCTGCAGCCAGACTGTAAAGAGTTAGCGCATTAGCTTTATGATCCAGTGTGTCTGATCTCTCCTTTTACTCATAAACCAGTCAGAATAAATCAGTAGCACGTTCTACACGCAGGAATCATTACAACTCTGCTTATAACTCTGTACGCTGGCCAAGAGTCATTATACGGAGTTTACAAATTCTCTTAATGCCTCATAAATCTCTAATAATGCCTCATAAAGCTCTAATAATGCCTCATAAATCTCTAATAATGTCTCATAAATCTAATAATGTCTCATAAAGCTCTAATAATGCTTCATAAAGCTCTAATAATGCCTCATAAAGCTCTAATAATACCTCATAAATCTCTAATAATGCCTCATAAAGCTCTAATAATGCCTCATAAATCTAATAATGTCTCATAAAGCTCTAATAATGTCTCATAAATCTCTAATTATGCCTCATAAATCTCTAATAATGCCTCATGAAGCTCTAATAATGTCTCATAAAGCTCTAATAATGCCTCATAAATCTCTAATAATGCCTCATAAAGCTCTAATAATACCTCATAAAGCTCTAATAATGTCTCATAAATCTCTAATTATGTCTCATAAATCTCTAATAATGCCTCATAAATCTCTAATAATGCCTCATAAAGCTCTAATAATGCCTCATAAATCTAATAATGTCTCATAAATCTCTAATAATACCTCATAAATCTAATAATGTCTCATAAATCTCTAAGTATGCCTTATTAAGCTCAGTCAATGCCGGCTCAAGCTCTAATAATGTCTCATAAATCTCTAATAATGCCTCATAAAGCTCTAATAATGACTCATAAAGCTCTAATAATGGCTCATAAGCTCTAATAATGTTTCATAAAGCTTTAATAATGTCTCATAAGTCACTAATAATGCCTCATAAAGCTCTAATAATGTCTCATAAATCTCTAATAATGCCTCATAAAGCTCTAATAATGACTCATAAAGCTCTAATAATGACTCATAAAGCTTTAATAATGTCTCATAAATCACTAATAATGCCTCATAAAGCACTAATAATGCCTCATAAATCTCAATTAATGACTCATAAAGCTCTAATAATGCCTCATAAAGCTCTAATAATGCCTCATAAATCTCTAATAATGCCTCATAAAGCTCTAATAATAAGTTGGACTTCAGTAACAGTCATTTTATTTATATTTATATCATTAAAATATAACATTACCATAACAACCATCACTAACATTAGCTCGATACCTAACTAGCATAGCATGCAGGTTCTGGCTACTATTATCATCCCATCATAATTTATATATTGAAATGCGATTGGTTCAGGCCGTGGAGTTTAACCTGTGACATCATGTCTGTGCTCATACATAGCCCCGCCCCCAAATTAGCTTAATACAGAAGGACCGGTGCGGTTTAGGTGGAGAAAGTTACTTAAAGGTTAAAACTTAACCCAAAAAATGGCTGTATAATCAGAAATAAAATCAGAGCAGATGGTGATGTCATGACGGTGAAATGACTCCGCCCCCCAGCTCTGACATCACCCGACAGCTCCTCTATGTGGTCATTTTAAAGCCTAAGATTAATAAATGTAGTCTCAGATCCTATAGAGTTCTGGGTTCTCTGGATGGTTCCTCTGGGGTTAAAGGGTCTAAACAGGCTCTACTCACATCAGAAACTGTGTGTGTGTGTGTGTGTGTGTGTGTGTGTGTGTGTGTGTGTGTGTGTGTTGTATACTCTATATTAAGCCAGTTAGAGGTTCCTGTTTTTCTATTTGCTGTGTCTCAGGTGTGTCACGTGAGGGTCTTGACCTTGTTCTGTGATTCTGTGTGTGTGTGTGTGTGTGTGTGTGTGTGTGTGTGTGTGTGTGTGTGTCCTCTTACGTCAAACCTCAGTATAGAAGCGGTTGCTATCTAACCCGTGCTCTCGCTGTCCCAGTTTAATGGTGTATTTTAAGACTTTCCCTGATGGACTGAAGTGAATTCTATCACTGTGGCCTCTAAACCCAGGACATCTATTCACATTCTAAATCAATACAACTGTAATGTCTATTCTAACACGCTCAAATTAATGAAGAAATCAAATTCCTTTTGATATTCTGAGGATCAAGATTGTCATCTCTTACGTTCTTATTCAGAGTTGAGTTAATAGTGGAATCACACACATCAGTATTCAGACCTCAGACGTAACTACGGATCCAAGCACTTTCAGAACGTACGTGGGAATTACGCAGGGGGGCGGAGTTTATCTAAAACTGAGGCAGATGGGTGCTTGGTCAGATTATCCTTCAAACCATGGGCATGGTTTCTTTCCAGGAGAGCACATCGAATTAACAAAAACTTTGGGATATATATTAATTCAACAAATCAAAACAGTGAATTAAAAGCGTCCCACACACACATAACAGACATAACAGGGTGTGCTGGATCAAGTGCTATTTTTTGGTGCTTTTAAATAATGAGTGTGGAAGACATTTTGTTCAATTAAAGCAAATCTGCAGTGATTAATGTGATAATTCATGCTGCAGTATATTGGTCATATACTGGACTATTATTAGATGGATCCGATGCTCGTCATCTTCTCCTTCATATATCATCATATTAGTGTTTTTATTTTTCATTTTTAAATCGTCTCTTGGTTTTATCTTACATTGTGTTACATTTGACAGAAACGGGTAAAAAAAACACTATTTCCTTTTTCAGTCCGCATTTTCTATCCCTGATTTTTTTTCAGGTTTAAAGGTGAGTGTTTGTGTTTAAATCCATCTGCTCTAGATGTTGTTGAAAAACCCCCGTTTCAGACAACCTCGGGGGTGAGAACTACACGCAGATGATTTTAATTATCTGAATGTGAGTTAGAGAATGAACTTGAGCAGGTGCGTAACCCAACTCTGAATGTGAGGAACTTTCCCCGTTGTAAATATTTTTTCACAGACGCATCTGATATTAACTCAAAGTTACATTACTCTCGTTTGTGTCATCTGTCATTCTCCCTACTGCTCTCAGCCAATCAGAACACACTGTTTTAGAGTAATATGAGTGATGAATGTTGCTTCTTATGAGTAATTCTTCTTATAATTATAACAGATAAAACAAAAAAAACATTATTGTTGGGAGAATGCCTTGTTTTTGTTTCTGTCCTGTTTTTGGCTTAGCGTTTCTACTTCAGCTGAATCATGAAGCCGCATTAAATGCGGTTTTTGCATCCATCTGCATTCTCTCCCGCTGTAAAGTGCACTTTCGCTCAGATCTGCTCTGCTTCCAGACATTTTCTGCAGCTCTCTCAGCCTGTAATTTAGCCACGTTCCACACCACAGTCCTGCTTTGAAGCTCAGATTTACTCCACATGTGTAAATATCGTCTCTGTTATCCAATGTCCATTACAGACAGATGGATCATATGGGCTGATAATAATACACTAATGCAGTGCGACGATATTTTACACTCTCATAACGTATAATAATCACGAAACCATCATTAAAGCAGATGGTTTTTTTTTTATTATTGCATTATTTTGTTATTTTTGGAACATTACAATCTAAATTTATTAGAACTTGTTGAATACTTCACTTCATTTTTTAATAACATTTGACTAATATTTGACTTGCTGTTTCAAACTGCATTTTTTAATATTATATTTTATATTATATTTTTTCATATTTTTCATTATTTTTTATTAAATCAGTGTACGCTGAATATTTAGAGACAGTGTCACTGAGGAAGAGGCAGGAGTCAGAGCTAGAGGTAGCAGAGCTGAAGATGTTGAGGTTCTCT
>CM074973.1:1321688-1332223 GCA_037577455.1 Pangasius macronema
CTCTTCCTCAGTGCCACTGTCTCTAAAAGAGGAGAACTAGTGTAACTGTGAGAAATGGATGGAGAAATTAGAACTAATAACATCTGTAAGATGCTTCCTTGCTTTCATACAGTATTTTCCCATACATTCGGATCAGAGTGAATTATGTGTATGATTTTGTATCTCATCCATGACATCTCATGTCAGGTTTTCATTTAATTGCCAAGCACAACTCTAAAGCTTTGAGTTTCGAGCTTGTTAGCATCGAGTTTTGAGAGAACAGTGTGTTACCGAAGGCTGTTCTGAGGCTGTAACCATCAGGCTACTGCAGATCAAACACACCGTCACAGACACAAAGAGAGAGCAGCTTGATGTCCAGAGACTCCGGCGATCATGGGAAAGAAAAGAAGATTAAAGAAAGAAAAGAGAAAATAATGCACACTGTAAGGTATAACATGAAGTGAAATAGTGATGAAAAAAGAACTGGAGTAAGAAGAAAGGAAGAAGAAGAAAGTGGAAGGTGGAAAGCTGTGATTGTGTTTTGGGTTCTGTGTAATGGTGATACTCCAGGCACTTGTCATGCTCACTTTTTTAAGAAAAACCTTGAACAGAAACATTGTCAGAAACACTGATGATAAAGAAAGGGGGAAAATGTCCTCTTAGTTGCTTTCCCTCAGCTTACACTGTGCTTCGGTAGGAACCAACAACAGGATCAATAGTTACTAACATTTTAGTAATTAATAACACAACACACCTTTTACCTATTTAAAGTTACATTTAATGTTGTGGAACATCCATGAAACAAGTTAGTTCCTGTTGTCACTGACGTTATAGCAGCTATAAACAGTCCTTCCCTCGCCAGCCTCTCTTTTTTCTCTCTCTCTTCAAATTAATAAGATAAAAAAAATGCAGCTTTTCATGTTACCTAGAGACTGCAAAAAGAAGCGTAAAACTCCTCTGTCCTTAAAGTTCCAGCTTTACCTCTGACTGTTACAAAGTGCTGACACTGGAGACTCCTTCCTTAAAGTAAACATCTCCTTACATTAAGAAAGCTTTGCCATATCAATGAATACACACAATTTTTAAAAAATTGTTTATATGGAGTTAAAACTTATAGGTTTAACCTCACAAGTTCCCTGTGATTTGGAGCTGCGCTACTGTCAGAGCTGCTGTTATAGAAAATTAATCAACACCTTCTCACCAATCAGAATACAAAAAGACTGTAATGTAAGAGCTGACAGTGGTTTGTCTCAAAAGTTATGAACTTTATTCATCTGGAATCCAACAAAACTAAAATACATTTCTCTTCTACATTTGAATTCCTACAAAGTGTTCCATGAAATCAGGTTCTGGAGAGAGAGAGAGAGAGAGAGAGAGAAAGAGAGAGAGAGAGAGAGAGAGAGAGAGAGAGAGTGGAGCAAAGGAGAAACGAAAACTTCTGAAGTTCATGCTGTTGTCATCAACACGAAACCTCACTGTGAAATTTAGCTTCTAGGACTGTAACACAAAGCATGGAACATCAGGGAGGCATTTACTTCTCCATTTCTGTCACAGTGTCTTTCAGTGAGAGTGACTGTTGTTTCATCATCTCTTAACAACATCTCTTATCTTCAAGTCAAGATAAACTTAACAACAAAACAATAAAAGGATTAAATAATAAAAATAATAAAATAATTAAACTAAGACTATAGATTTTCACTCAGCTAGGATATACTGATAAACACCTGTTCACTAGCTATGTTAGGCTGCCATGTTTGGACTCCTTTGCAAGGCAGAAACTCACAGTGCAAACCATTTATACAGAGAATAGCAAGTAGAGAAGTGAGAGACAGGTGTTAGTACTCAGCGGAGGTGGAGCACTGAGAATGGGGCTGCTGATGGTCTTTCTCTGATAAGTAAAAAAGACATGAAAACAAGATGAGAACTGTTAAGATTTTACCAGGCTAAAGTTCGAGACTTCTTTGTGGCAGCAGTTGGCATGTAGCTTTAATCTTGTACTCTCAAGGTGAACATAAGGCAAGGGCAAATTCCCTTACTGCGTCTAAACCATTCATCAACTCCCATGACTTACACTCTTCTTGAGTTCCTATGGAACAGAGAAAGCCAGGAAATGAGGACACACTGTAAAGGTGTCACAATGGAGGACATGCATATGGGGGAGTTTTGGAAATACCCAGCCCAAGGGAGAAACTTACTCCAGTTAAGTTTAAGAGATACAGGCTGAGCTTGCAAGTCAACCTCTCCAGCTGGATTTCTGGATCAACAACCCATATTGTAGGTGGAAAGTATAGGATGTATAGGAAAAGCACATCATGGTCTATGATATTAAGAATAATAAAAATCAGCAGCTTCAGTCTTGTCGATTATTGGTGTAGCATCAGCTTTGGAATTCCTTGTTACTGGTCTATACTAAATGGCATCTCTTTGGAGTCTCTAATCCATCTGAATGAACTTCCAGTTCCCGGGACCTGCATACATCATGATCAGATACAGATGCAAATATTGTTAGTCATTTAGGCCTAGCTTGATGACAAGGACTTCTCTGTGCTAGCTCTCTCCAAGCTCTCATCTCTAAAGTAATACTAACACTTTAAATGGCAGGGATGGATGAGGATGTTGTAGAATATAAACCAAATGTTTAGATGTCATGGAAAGGGATTCATATTTAGTATTTTATGCAGCTGCTCTAGTGTTGTAGGCTTGTAGTGTTGTAGTGGTGAGAAGCCAGCTGAAACCAAGGACATAGAAATTTGGAAAACACCTGGCTAAGGCACAGACATACAGCACCAAACTAGGTGCAAAGAGGGGTAGCTCTGTGGGCTTACTGTACACCTTTAAAGGTCCTTGAATCCCAGGAAATGTGCACTGTTTATACACTGATTATATACACTGATCAGCCATAACATTAAAACCACCTGCTTAATATTGTGTAGGCTCCCCTTGTGCCACCAAAACAGCTCTGACCCTTCGAGGCATGGACTCCACAAGACCTCTGAAGGTGTGCTGGGGTATCTGGCACCAAGACATCAGCAGTAGATCCTTTAAGTCCTGTAAGTTGTGAGAAGGGGATTCCATGCATCTCGCTTGTTTGTTCAACACATCCCACAGATGCTTGATCAGATTGAGATCTTGGGAATTTGGAGTCCAAGTCACCACCTTGAGCTCTTTGTCATGTCCCTCAAACCATTCTGGAATAAGTTTTGCAGTGTGTCAGGGTGCATTATCCTGCTGAAAGAGGCCACTGACATTCACAGTTTGACCCTTGTCAAAGTCGCTCAGATCCTTATATTTGCCCATTTTTCCTGCTTCCAACACATCAACTTCAGGAACTGACTGTTCACTTGCTGTCTAATATATCCCACCCCTTGACAGGTGCCATTGTAATGAGATGATCAATGTTATTTACTTCAACTGGCAGTGGTTTTAATGTTATGGCTGATCTGTGTATACAGAGCTGGCAACCAGCCCACTGTATCCTAGTCACCTGACCATTCTTTGATGGCATCAGAATGGTGTGAACATATATGCAGCTGTTGGGATTGGTTGGTTCTTGGACATCCTTAAGATTAAGGTGCAGAGCTTGCTGGAAGGATCTCACCAGGATATGGAGAGCTCAGAGCAGATTCAGATCTATAAGGCTCCCCATTGTGCCAGAATTGATTGTCGCTGAAACAAGGATGTTGTACTATTCCACTTTAGGTATAGAGCTGCATGCTTCTTCTCTGCTGCCAATCTTCTAATTGTTTGGTGATATTGGTTAGAGCTGATGGATTCAGGAAAGATGGTGAGCATTATGCTTTTTTGTAGTATGTTAGCCTACAAAATAGCCTGTGAGATAAGATGGTTGAGGGATGGAGGGTCAATAATAGTTCACTCTGCACCTCCTCCCTCGGGCCATGGTGTAAGGTAAGGCGATAATTAGGACGTCCTCATTCCAGCAACTGTTGGCAGCAAGGCAGAACAAAATCTGCTCCTGACATATTTCATTTTGAGAGTCTCAAGAGCTGTTCGTCTGACTTCCTGACTTCTTTGGAATGCTCAAATATGGGCCTGGACAGGGTGATTAATCAGCCATAAGATTGTTGCCAAATAGTTGAAGCATATTCCATAGATCTGAGAGTAACTGGATGATATGGTAGGAAATGGTTGCAAGTGGTAACCCCCCAAAGACTGATGGGCTTCAGGTCAGCTCTTGGTTGAGGTCTTACTGGATGAGGTGAACTGATGAAGCACTTGTTGTTGTTGCTCTTACTTTTGCATTTATGTTTCGCAAATAGCACTTCTCCAGAGTGACTTTATCCAAAACATATCCTCATGCTAACACAACAAGGTCTGTTTGAGAGGAGTTGGTCCTACAGGTGGGTACAGCAACAAAACAGTACAAGTCAAGCTTATTTAGGTTCCATTATTGCTAATTTAAGTGCTTGGTGAAGAGATATATCTCTAGTCTTCATTTGAAGACAGCCACTGACTCAGCCAGGGGAAGTTCATTCCACCATTTTGGTGCTAAAACAGAGTCAGCCCCACCTGGGGTTGAACTGGTAGTTTTGCTTTGGTTGCATCCGTAATTTATCCTTCTATTTCTCATAAGTAGTAAGGCGAACAAGATGGAACCAGATGACCTGCGACTATTGGACAGGTATTGCAAAGTAGTGAACAGAATATTACTATGTACATAAACTTCTCTCCCTTTATCCAGGAAGAATGAGGACCGCTATGAATATAATCTATCTCTGTTTCCTTCCACAGGTGATGACGAATATTACGGGAGGAAGCTCCACCTACCGGATGTGACTCCAAAGCTGGTGAAGTTGGCTCCAGAGACACCAGTGCAGCGAGGGAAGCCACGTCGTGTACAACGTGCTATGTCTCAGGACCATGTTCTCTCACCTGCTGTCTCACGCCGCGACTATGTCGCACCCGCATACACATTTTCGCAGGATATGCTCTCGGCCGATCGCTTGCAATCCCGGGATCCTTTGCTCTCGCCAGACAAGCTGCTCTCTCTGCGGCGAGCCGATTTCCGTGAGAAGTCGATGGCTCGTGCCCTCTCGCACACGGACGTATTTGTGCCTCCCACGCCCACCATTGAGCGACACCACAGGATGGGGAAGGCACACTCACACTCACAGCAGAGCGACGGAGCCAGCGACGATGGGTACAGGGGGAACGATGGGCTGCTGAGTGTCAGTGGCAACAAGAGGCAGGCATTCGCCTCAAGACGGACACACACAGTCGACCACTTGCAGTATATACCTGGACATCACCATCATCAGTACCGCACGGCCAGCAAGAATGAAGTGACAGTGTGAAAACAAGGACAGAGGCAGAGGGAGGAAGACAGAAGGAACCATCTTTATTACATGGCAATATTGCAAAACAGACAGAAAGGAGAGTAAAAGGAAAGACAAGAGGGAGAGATAGAGAAACAAATAAGAGTAAGGAGAAGGGAAATAGGAAAACATCGGTATCACACCGCCAGCAAAACAGAAGTGACACTCTAAACATAGGTAAAGAGGCAGAGAAAATAACTAAGAGGAGAAGGTACGGAAATATGTGGGACATTAAGATTACGAAGCGATTTTCTTGCAGTTCAAAGTGAAAGAAAGAGAAAGACTGGGCAGGAGGTCATTGAACACTCGTTGTGGTAATATAAACAGTGTGTGTGTGTGTGTGTGTGTGTGTGTGTGTGTGTGTGTGTGTGTGTGTGTGTGGTAAGTGTGTGTTATCAGGCTGGATAACGGACACGTCCCAATTTTCGATTCTCTTCTTCCTTCTGCTTTTGACCTTGACATGTTCCCAATTTCATCTCAAAGCTTCAGCCTCAACATCTTCTGGGTCATTTAGGGAAAAAAAGAGAGAATACACCTTCCTCCTCATGCCTCCGGTCAGTGTAAGGGCTTGCACATACACACAAACACACACACACACATGTACACACACACAAACACACACAAGAAAATGGGCTGCAGTCCAACAGAAACCAACAAAGACTTGAAAAAAAACAAGACTGAACAAAAGACCTGAATTAACTTTCTACAAATAAATACAGAGACTTACGGTTTGTAATTCTAGTTCTCAGTTTAGCTTTAGAGATTATTCATAGATACGAGAAAAAAAAAAAAAAAAAAAGGTCATGGGTGTGCCATGCAAATGTCAAAAAAATTACATTGCCCCATTTCGTTAGAAGTGGAGTAAGGGTTAAAAAAGCACAATCAATACAGTTAACAGTTGAAACACACTTTTTTTGTTTTCACACTGTCCTTTCTTTCCTCTTTTTTTTTGGTATATCAACCAGCTCCTATCAGCCTCTTAGAGGCGCTGTGCCAGTTTTCTTGCGTACAAGATTGTAAATAAGCTGTGATAGCTGTAGTTCAGAGAGTAAAGTTAGCTCAGATTTCTGGGTTGTTGTTTTTATCCAGACCTCAGTGATCTCAGTTTCATCATCCAGTCGTACAGTAAATGTGTATGTGTGTGTGTTTATATGGGTGAGTGCCTGTCAGTGTATGTGATATGTTTTCTAAAATATGTACCGATTATGAACACGCGGTCGAGTCAGCCGTGTGCTATGTGTTTTCGACGGCATAACGTTTTTAATTATCAGCAGCCGGGTACACTTCACCTGACTGTTTTCTCGAATTTACTAGACAAATTGTTCTGCAACCATAAAACTGAACTGTTTATCAATAACTTGATAACATGATGTCTGCTAAGCTTTATTTTATTTTATTTTATTTTATCAGATCTTTATCTTCTGATATTGATACTGATGTCTCAACTCAAACTGAAGAATACCTCTTGTGTTTTTGGTTTTGTTGGTCCACAGCTCGGGTTTGGTTTGGTATATAGCGCATACTGGAACGGTGAAAAGGGTGCCACAAACATTTCCACCTGTCACATCCACCTCCTGTTAAGCTCCGCCCTGTTTGCTAAGATCTCAGATAGCATGAGCTGATTACTATGGTGCCAAAAGTGGGTGTGTTTCCAAAGAAAGTTTGCATAAATTATGTCATGTACAACGTTAGGGATAGAAACTGAGTGGAAATTAAGTTCTGGTATGTGCTAGTTCGGTTCCGATCTCAAAGAATGAAGTGAAGCACGAGTAGAACGCCAATTAAAAGTGACGGGATGTATTAAAAAAACTACGATATGAACGCAAAATAAAAGAGTGTGTATTCGTAACGTATCTATGAATGAAGAGCTTTTCAATTTCCTGTAGCCATCAGAGGCATTATATCTAACGTGTCATGATTTTAAGAAACGGTCTGATCACTGTCTGAATTTACCTGTAAACTGTTCACAGGAAACAAACACACTAGAGACGTGGTGTTTATGAACATCCAGTTATTTGGGGAATTGTTCGTATCCTACATTTCCGCTCCTGAATTTGTGTAAATTTCTGAGTGACTGTGATCTTATATGTGAATTAGACTTATTTTCAATTACACCACCGATTTCATGAGCTTTCTGTGAAATTCAGTTGTTATATTAATATTAATAACGTGAAAGAAAGTGATTCCAAAAAAACGAATCCAAAAATTAAGATGACTAAACCAGTCTTTCAATTAGGAAAATAGTAATGGCACCCTGTAAAAGGAGGAAGAGTTGGTGTGTGTCTATGGTAGCCGAGCAGCTGCAATGGCTAAGCTGCATTATTGGAAGATTTAGCGCATGCCACACTTAGGAGGCGCTCTTTCACCATGTAGTGGCCATTTTGTTTTTTTTTTTCCAGCTCTCTGTGAGCTTTGCCATTGTGGAGTTTTGTGGGGGTCACTAAACGTAAACCAGCTGTGCTGTGAATGTATTATCAAAACTTTTGTAATTCCTAACTAGTTATGTAATGTTTTTTTTGGTTCGGTTTGGCCGTGAAAACATTCACACGCAGCTTTACTAAATGATTAATAAATGAAGCCCATTTTGACTAATGCCTAATCTTGGTAAACCTTCTAATTATTAAAACGTATTAAATGGTAATTGTGTTCAACTGGACTTCCACAACTACAGTAACTGCTTTTTTTGATTGCTTTAATTTGCACCCACAGCTTGTTGTACTTGGAGAGACTTTCAGGCTTCACATATTCATTAAAGCACACGTGCACAACCTGACAAGATGTGCAGTTTTGCTCATGTGAAAGACACGATCCTATGTAAATCCCTGTTAATAAATCATCTTTCAATTTTGCACGTGTTTTTACGCATATAAAAAATTAGGGCCTTGCTAAACTGAAAAGTGGTTCGACATGGAAAGATCAAGGTTCTGCTACTCCGTAAACTGGTGCATCCAATCAACAGAAAGTGCAAGAGTTTATAATAACACCAAATAAGGAAAGGGGACAGTGAAAGGAGTCTCCAGTTACAGGAAGCCATACTGGGTCAGAGCCAAGGGGGGGACTGTGACACTGAAAATGATGCTAAAACTAACTGGATGTGAAATTTGGAGAAAAAAGAAAAATAATCACCAAGCAGCCAAACAAAAAACCCCCAAAAAACAAAACGATTAAACGGCATTTAACTCGATGCTGTTTGTCGTATATTACAGCATTGTTACCATTGCTTTCTGTTGGTAAAATAATTACACACACTTTACACAATACCGTCACAATTACACACAGTATACACAATACTGTCACAATTACACACAGTATACACAATACCGTCACATCCTGATCTCAAGCGTAACTATATAAGAAATCTAACGAGTGAAAGCGATTCTGTTTGATTTTATTAATTTTGTTTCGTTTGATTTTATTCTAGCTGACTCTGACCCACAACCTGATCGTTTTGTACCAGTTGTGTGAATTCTTACAAATTGGTTATTCTATTAAAGCATCCTTATTAACTAAGGCCAAAACACACACACACACACACACACACACACACACACACACACACACACACACACACACACACACACACATCCCAAACCTGGGATTCTCTGTGAAATATTTGTGATTGACTGTAAAGGTGGTTGTCGAATTGCGAAGCGAGGCGGTGAATGTTGTGTGATGTGCGGACTGTTCTGCTCTTTCTGTTCAGTTCTGTAACATCATCATCTTCATCATCATCATCATCATCATTAGTCCTACACGAAGCTCACTGCTGTTTCTGATAAGGATCAATAAAACTGACCAATAAAAGTAACACGGGCCTGGTTTTCTTTTTCTGTCGTTCTGTCATGAATAAACACGTGAGACGATTACACGTGCAGGTTGACTTTGTTACAACAGGTAAACAAATCCGAGATGTTGGGCAGAATCAAAGTCGACTAGAGGACAAAACGAGAATAAAGAAAAAAGATGGAGACCAGGTAACGAACACTGAATAGAAAGGCTTAGAATTGTCGCGAGCTTGGAGACGTCGCAGTGAGTATGTGCGAGTCCAGGTCATTTATAGGTGTGTGTGTGTGTGTGTGTGTGTGTGTGTGTGTGTGTGTGTGTGTGTGTGTGTGTGTGAGATTGAGCCCTGGAGTGTGTAATCAGTAATCAGGTGAGTGTGAATGTGTGAGTGAATGTGTGTGATGGGAAATGGAGTCCAGATCAGTCATGCTGTGAGACTGTGGTGGATTCTGGGTTTGTGCGATTTCACGGCCGAGTCCAAAGCCGACGTGACGCTCTGCTCCACTCTCACTTCCCAACATCTCACAAACACACTTAACTCGCTGTTAATCAACTTTACACCTTCATAAACGAGATTGTGACTCCACGTTTCTTCCATGTTACTTGTCAAACAGCTGTGAAAGCAGCCTTGATCCCTTCACTAGAGTCTGAAACTTTGGTACTTTGATATTTATCATTCGTTCCAGCTCCATATTTGAGTTTGACCTCTGTGTCGTCTGAAAACTCCAAATTCAAGGTGCATGCTTTCATAACCTTGTTTATTTTAGTAAAATTATGTAGCATGCATGACTAAAACCCTTAATAAATGGTAACATATTCATAGATCAGCTGCTGGAGTCCTCACACACACACCGAGTCGTCACATTATACACACTGAGTTACACAAAGTTCCCAGACTTGACAAAATTCCTTCCTGTTGTCTTCTAACTAAATGCTGGCGTTGTCCTATGGGCTGTAATAAAATCAAATTACTTTAGAAAATAACTATAAAATCAACATTACACACACAGTGATTCATATTTTCTCCTCTTTACCTTTTGTCTTTCATTTCGTGAGTGTTCCTCTAGTTTCTCTTCAAATGTATGGCACAATTATTGACATTCATTAGTGACAAGCTGCACACTGCTCACTAACTACACAACTAAAACACAGACAGGATGCAGTAAAACAGACGGATGGATGGATGGGTGGATGGATGGATGGGTGGATGGATGGATGGATGGATGGATGGGTGGATGGATGGATGGATGGATGGGTGGATGGATGGATGTCGAGGCAGGTAAGGGGTTTGAAGAAGGACACAAAGGGTTATGGTCATAATTAAAAAGGTTTACTGTTCCAGGAATCAGACGCAGAAGCATTTTGCTATGTAACACATTCTGCGAAGCATCTGGACATTTTAGCCCAACACCTGGTTGCCTCTTCCGGGTGGTTCTGACT
>CM074973.1:1346077-1353577 GCA_037577455.1 Pangasius macronema
ATCATCATCATCATCATCATCCATCAACCATCTGTCCTTCATCATCATCATCATCATCATCCATCAACCATCTGTCCTTCATCATCATTATCATCATCATCATCATCATCCATCAACCATCTGTCCTTCATCATCATCATCATCTTCATCATCATCATCCATCAGGATAGGGTGAATGACTGAGGGGGAAGAAATACAGAATGAAAGACTCACTAAATTAGATGAGACGAGTGAGTGAGAACCTTGGAGATTTCCTGGGAACTCTCTCTCTCTCTCTCTCTCTCTCTCTCACACACACGCACACACACACACACTCCTTGCGGGCCAGCTGTAAAGAGAGTTGATGCCGATGGTGTGATGTGATCCTTTCGTCTCGATCTGAAGCTCTGAAGCTCTGAAGCTCTGAAGCTCTGATATCATTCAGCGTTTCAGGTAAGACTCTGATACAACTTTAAATCATTCTATTTCCAGATATATAGATTAGCGATCAGTAGAGTTTTATTTTAGATCCTCCTGTACTGACACTCAGAATTACGGTAAACAGCAGATTTTGCTTCATTATATATTTGGGAATTTTGTCTACATTTATTATTATTATTATTATTATTGTTGTTGTTGTTGTTGTTGTTGTTAAACATAATAATAATAATAATAATAATAATAATAATTGTTATATTTTTTATTTTCCTGTATTTGTATGAAGGTGTGGTCTAGAAAAGATTTGGTCTTTAGCTGTAGTTTACTGTCAACATTAAAGTTTATTTTTATTTTTATTTTTTTAATAATTTCTTAAATGTACTTTCCGACGTCCTCAGCCATGTAATACATGTTTGAGAAATTAAAAACACTCAGGACTACTATTATTATTATTTTTATTATTAGGGCGTTTGTTTGAAACTACTCGTACTAAGTGTAATTATTCTCTGTTCGCATTTACTAAGAGCAGCTTGGTTTACTTACTGCATTTATTTAGCTGTTATGTTTCAATTCCGAAGGTTAAATGTCAATTTTTTTATTAAAAAGTCTGAGTCCACCACAATGAATTGTTTTCCTTGCACTCCTTATGAAATGCTACTTATATTAAATACACATATTGCCATCATTAAGCCAAAACCGGAGACACTCATGAAGCCGATGATGCTAATGATGTAACTTTATGATTAAAGAGAGAAAAGTGGTGAAACTTCGGGAGCACTGGAAGGGGAGCTGAGAGAACAGAGACAGGTTAGAGACCGAAAGAGGAACTGGATCAGGACCTGAGACAGGGAATGGAATGAGAAATTAATTGGAATTGCTTCGGGGTCCAAATAGATCTGTGGCCAAGACCAGGACTAGAATTGGACCAGGCACCCGAGGCAGGTTCTGTACAGGACTGCTGTAATGTGGTGAAAGAAGGATGTAAGTGTGTATATACACAGTCTGCATTTTATTATAGTGAGTCTAATGAGCATCATCGAAGTCCATTAGGGGGGCAGGACAAAGGCAGACAGCAACAAAACCAAGATGATCTAAAATCAAAACACAAAAATAGGCATGAGCTAGAATACCAAATCGACAGGGATAGGAAATAAGGCTCAGGAGTGTACACTTATAATAATGACAAAATGAGGCAATGCTGGAACCGAAACAAAGCCACATGTCAAAACAGAGCAAAAGCAGATAAAGTAAAATCAGTATGAATGACATGGGAGGTGCTGAGAAAAGAACTGGAACTGCATGGGAATGGACTAGAACTAGATCAGGGGCTGGACCAAGGACAGGTACAGGACGAAGAAAGAGCTGACCAATAACAGGACAGAAACTGTACCAAGGGCCAATATGGATCTATAGCAAAAATAAGGACTGGAACTGGATCAGGAGTGGAGAAATGTATGGACTGGAAATGGCCAAGAAAGGGACTGGAATGGCATCGAGAGTCAGAGTGATGCTGCCAAGTGAAAAACAAGGACTGGAACTGGAGCGGAGGCTGAGACAGGCAGAGTACTGGAGCTGGCCAAGAAAAGAAAGGGACTGGAACTGTGTCAATGGATCTGAGACAAAGAACCGGACTAGAATTGGATCTGGGGGTGAGACAGATGCAGGGCTGGAACTAGAAATGCGTCAGAGGTCAGCCTACATTAGGAGTAGAGATGTTGGGACTGGGACTGACTCATGGGCAGGAGTAGAGATCAGAGATCAGAAGCAGGTTGTAAGACTAAACATGTGGCTGAGGCTTGCTTGACTGAATCTTGACAGCTCTGTCAGGGTGCAACTTTTCAGTGCAAGAAAACTTTTTTAGTTCTTGGTAGTGGACTCAGACATTTTCAGCATGTTATGTTGATAAGCTTATGTCATTTTTCTATGTTTAACAGTAGACCAGCCATGCCGTCATCGTCGTCGCCTCTGGAGCTCATCGCTCTGGCTGAGCACTCTCTCTCCATTGCTCGTTCTCTCTCTTTCTCCCTCACTCCTGAGCCGCTCAGTCCGTACACTGATGGAACGGTGCTCAGCCTTTCGTGGCACGCTGGAACAGCGCGTAGTACCTGCGAGCTCTACCGCAACGCCATCGTGCTGATCTGCACCGGGGGCAGCGTGCTGGTCGGCGGCGTGATCTTCACTGGCCTCTACTTTGCTGGAATATCCAAGACATACGCCAACATCCTGGGCCCTGTCATGCTGTCGTTTGGACTCATGGTGCTTATCATTGGCATTGTTCTGGTGCCCATTACTCATGAAATGAGGCAAAACGCGTTTAAGAGAATGTGCAGCTGGTACGGAAGTCAATATACTGTGTAGCACAAGAAGATAGGATGTTCACAGGAAACTGTACTGTATATTCAATTCAGTTCAATTCACAAAGCAGCTTTACGGAAATCTGGATATAGACTAAGATTCCTAATGAAATGAAAAAAACAGAGGGGAGAGTGGCGAGGAAAAAAAAATCCCTGAGATGGCATGAGGAAGAAACCTTGAGAGCAACCAGACCACCTTTTCTGGGTGACAGCGGCCAGTGGGATTATAAATCATTACCTTCTACAGGTGTAGATGAGTAAAGACAATCAGTACCATCAGGGCCATTTCAGAAGTGGTGACTTAAGTCCAAAAGTTACAATGATATTCACACTGGGAAGGTTTGCTGTATTCAGAGTTAGATTACAGAAATATCAGGGATAGAAAATGCAGACCGAAGAAGGGAATACGGCCCATTGTGAGTGAAGGTCCTGCCATGGGCACAGGACAGGCTTTATTATTACAGAAGATACAGAGATCCAGAGATACACAAAGTTCCTTCTGTCTGAGCAAACGACTGCAGTGGAAATAATCACAGTTTCATGTATTTCTGCATGTGGGAGGACCGCATTTTCATTTTAGAACAGTAAAGTGCTGAGAGTGCCACAGTAATGGCTATTAAGGCAAATGGAAAGAGATATTTAAGCACAATCAAATAAATGATCAGCGCTCTGCACGCTCAAATCAATACTCAGCCATTCACAGAAACTGATTTGGATGTTCTGAGTGCTTCATCTGTAAGAACTACCCTCAGAGCTCGCACTAAACAGGAAGCGTCTTTGAGACATATGTACTGTACATGTATTATATCGCCTACTGTAAAAAGTTTTATATAGAGTTAAATACCTCCTCTGTTTTTTTTATTCTTATATTTAATGGGAACAGAATGACTTTAAACACTTTAAACGAATGAGATCGGTGTCGGATTTGAACAAATGGACTGTGTAACATGATCACATTCTTCATTCGGCCTTCCCATAATGCACCTCATTGCCCTTAGTGTTGGAGAGAGATTAAAAAGAATAGACTATTTTTTTGATGATATGTACTTTATATGAAATATTAAAGACATTATACTTAATATTGTCATGATTTAGCTTGCAAATTAGCTTACAAACACATTAGCTTAAAACTTCTGCAGTAACAAATTGTACTGTATTGTGTCTTACTCTCGATTGCACATAATAACACTTCATTACGAGTAACATGAACTGTAGTGATTAGTCTTCATTACTCTTAACTCCAAGTGACAAATATGAGTAATGAGAAGTGTGAGTAATTAAATATGAGTAATGAGAAGTATGAGTAATTAAATATGAGTAATATATACAGTAGTAATTACTGTTACTTTATAAAACATATAAAAAAACATTTGAAATGCTGTTAATTACATGTGGCAGTTAGTTGTAGAAATGACTGTTAAGAGCAGGTTTACTGTGGATTATGTGATGAATAAGTGTGGGATTAACCTGTAGTGTTGTAAACACTGTAGTAAAGCGCAGAACAGCTTACGCTCCACTCTTCAGTCAGATCCATCTTTGTTTCAGCATCTCAGCTTCATTAAACTAGCGCTTACTGCACTTACACGGCCATGTAAAGAAACCGTATTTATTATCGTGTCTCTGAAACTGAATCAGACAAACTGAAGCACGGAGCGAAAGAAATGGCTCCCGCATGGAAGTGGACCTGACCTTCTAGCACATTTGCTTAGCGCACACATTTTGCATGCAGGTTCATTTGCCAGGAAAATGTCCATGTGGAGTGAAATACTGACGACGTGTGAGAGAATCTCCTTCAGGTGCACCAGGAAGTGCGGAAAACATGTAACAAGGGGTTTTAACACGCGTGCACAGCTTGCATTGTATGTAAAGGATCTAATGAGAGCAGGTGAAACTGTATTAACTTCTAATTCTGAGTAACAAGAAATATAAAATATAGGATTTGTAAATATATAATACAGGTGATTCATGTACCTTCATTTTATGACAACACAAAAATCAATCCATCAATCAATCAATCAATCAATCAAACAAGCAATTAATCAATTGGTTCATTAATTAATTAGTTAATTAATATAGTAAGAGTAATAACTGCTCAGAGCTGCTATAGTAAAAGTGGGAACAGGAAGTACATCATTTTGCGAATGCTCCACAACATTAAATGTAAGTATAATGCATTAAATGATAATGTAGTTTTGTAATACATTAAAAAGCTGCAGTCATTTGCACATTGCTGTGGTGTAAGAGGAATAAAACACTTGGGGGTGTGCTGTTAGAGGAAAGTAATGAACCTCAGGGCTGTAGCAGTCACTCCGCCTCCTCTCAGCGCTGTAGCAGCACACACACTGATGCACACGGAAGCATTGCGTTTGGGGGAGTTTTTTTTTTTTTTGGACTCGATGGCTATCCATAACCAGGAGAGTGCACCTGGCGCGCGCTGCAGACGACGTCACGCAGGGCGGTTACCTGCTGGTAAGGTGATTTAAGGAGCAGGCGCGCGCTCGCAGGCTCCTCAGCATCCCGAGTGATGGAGCTGAAGCGGGTTACAGGCCAGTGCGCGCCGGTCTTCTGCCTGGCGGTGACCTTTGACCTGGTGGGCTTCATCCTGCTGCTGGTGGGCCTGTGCGCGTCCCCGCAGATCGCGGGCCGCTGTTACGGGGACTTCCTGGCGCTCACCGGCGCCATCCTCATGTTCTTCGGCCTGGGCATGTGGGTCTTGTGGTACGCGGGGAACCTCGGCGCAGACGGGAGGCGCAGCGGCTTCGGGCGGATCGCCAGGAAACTGACGGAGCGCCTGAGCTCAGCGCGGGGGAGAGGAGACCGCGCGCGCGCCGAGGAGGAGGAGGAGCAGGAGGAGGAAGATGGAGGAGGAAAGGGAGAGAAAAACGCTGCTTACACCAACGAGGCGTACGAGCCTGAGGACCACGAGACAGTCTGAGAGCAGGCGAGTTCTCCTTCATCATCATCATCATCATCATCATAATAATAATAATAATAATAATAATAATAATAATAATGATAATGAGAGCCCTATTAACATCAGCCTCGTTCTAATGAATTAAACTAAAATATAGTGTTAAAAAAGATTCCTCCAGAGGTTTCTTCCAGATGTTCTTGTAAATGTTTCGGCTAAATGTTTCTATCTGTAGAGTTCGGCATTTGTTTCTCAGAGTGGATATTTTATATTCCAATCACACAAAGCTTAGAAAATATATATATATAACGTTTAGAGTAAAATATAACACCACTATACCACTACAAAATACAATAATAATAATAATACTAATAATAATAATAATAATAATAATGGTGATGTATTATATATGCGTGTGTGCGTGTGTGTGTGTGTGTGTTATGTAATGTGGTGAAATAGATATAACAGGAAGTTACATGCTCTTGTAATGTAAATAGTAATAATACAGAAAATAAAACAATATTCGTAAGCTCTCTCTGGCCTGATGAGGGTTCTGATTATAATAAGAACAGAATAAAATAATAACAGATGGTAGAATACGACGGTGAGTCGAATGAAGATCTTAAACGTGCGACAAATTAGAGTCACGTTGGTTTTTTAGAGGCTTCAGACACTTTTGTGACACGTGTTTACGATAAAGAGTTCGTACTTACTGTACATATCATAATATTACTACAATAATAACCATCAGGATTACGCTTATTAATATTAACAATTAAAAACAAGGTCATTAAATAAATATTATCGGCTGGTGTAATATTCCTGCTAGTATCATTACTACTAATTATATTCATAAGGGCTCGAATGATGAGTCTGAAGATGACAGAAATAATAATAAACCAACAATACGCCTAAAAATAAAGTTTATGTTCTAATAATAATAGTAATAAACCACAGCAGCGACAACAACAACAACAACAACAACAACAACAGCAACAACAACAACAGCAACAACAACAGCTGCTGCCGTTACTGTGTTTCTGTTCCAGTGTTAGTGTATACTCTATCACACACTCTGATTATTAGCATTATGAGTTTAATGTATAATGTTTGCTAATAAATGTAGAAAAGTGGGATTGTTTTCCCCTCAGATCTGCTGATGTTGGAATCTATAAGAACAAAGACCGCGTGTTGCCGTGGTTCAGATCTGAGGGTAAAACTAATTTTTTATAAGTGTCATGGTGACAGCATCACATGTTGCACAGCTGATGTTAGACACTATAAGAACAGAGGTGGTGTGTTGCCATGGTGACAGCACAGCACAATGCTCGGGGTTCAGGATTCCAGACACACGTCTGTTAGTTAATATTGCAGGAGGACGTCTGCAGCGATTGTGATTGGCTGCTGTAAGGGGGCGTGGCTCTGCTCGAGCATCGCTAGGTCACATGACCATAACATAAATTCCCTCAAACTTACCCAGAAGCATCAGATCTCTTTTAAGCATGATATATACTGTAGTTTACTGCTTTCTGCTCTTAACCCGAGGAGACGATAGAAAAGAGCGAGCGCTTCCCGCTTCAGAGCAGAGGTGTGTGTGTGTGTGTGTGTGTGTGTGTGTGTGTGTGTGTGCGCTGAGGTCGCATTTTAAACGCTCGTCTTTGTGTTTTCAGGTTATCTCTGCGTGGACGCTCTCGCTGGAGGATTCGATCCGCTCTGGAACACAGAACTTGTGTTTAATTCCTCGTCACTTTATTTCACTCGGATACACACACACTTCCACATCTTCTGCACGTTCTGTCTGCGTGGGTTTCAGGGGAA
>CM074973.1:1358577-1376651 GCA_037577455.1 Pangasius macronema
TTAATATGTTCCCAAGGTGACTGTTTCTGTTATACATGAGACCATAATGGGCCTGTTGATAGATATAATGGAGGAGTCAGAACTTAAATCTGTCTTAAATATAAAGCTGAATATAAAAATATCTAATACAGAATCAGACCATATAATTCTTATAGCTTGTGTTTAACTGTCAGTCTTAACCATCTGTTTAGACCTCAAGATGTGTGTGTGTGTGTGTGTGTGTGTGTGTGTGTGTGTGTGTGTGTCACCTCTGGATTGCTCATTAGGGATAAATTCATACATTTACAATTTATATCCTGAATGTATTTATTTCTGTAAAGCTGCTTTGTGACNCTTTGTGACAGAAGCGCTGAATTGAAGTGAATTGAATATCTGCACATCACATTACCCCATTTCTCACAAATATCCCCCCTCTCTCTCTCTCTCTCTCTCTCGCACACACACACACACACACACACACACACACACACACACACACACACTAACTTTTTTTTAGGCAGTGATTTCTGAAAGTATTGTGTTAATACACATTTTTGTGGTCTTTGACTGCCATCTAGTGGGCAAATAATGTAACAACTTTGCAATTTACTCTTGAGATTATAATAAAAACAACAACAACAACAACAACAACAACCTACCCACATCTTAATAATCTGGATAAAGTTCCTTAAAACAGCCAGATGAAGTCTGATACCATTTTCCGATCTGATCTGGTTTATCTGATCTGCTCAGGTTTGTTCAGAGCACCTGTCGATTATCATTTATTGTTTCTGGTAACTTGACTGGTGCGACATTCACTATGTGATTCTTCTGACTGGGGGGGTTTTTTCCAGTTTTACTAGAATAGTAAATGTCTGCAACACTGTGTGTAAGGTTTAGTTTCGGTTTGTCCTCGTTATCTGAGTGATGATTACAGAATCCTCCAGCAGGGGGCGCTGTGCAGGTCCACTGCAGAACCCCGGCTGGACAGAACAGCAACTCACCCTGCCAATCCCCTGTAGAGGAACGTCTTTCTGAAGGGGATTTGTAGTGATGGATGGTGGTGAAGCTTTCGAGGTTTCTTCATGACTGTACCCGTACTTCGGCTGAAGCTTTAAAAACAGAGAGCACAGCGACATCTGCTGCTGGTGTGAGGAAATTACAGGGAACTGAACTCTCAGTGAAGACTCTTCTACTCTGAGCTAATCATCCATCCATCCATCCATCCATCCATTTTCTGTGTCACTTATCCGACACATGATCGCAGGGAGCCTGGGTCCTATCCCAGGAAACGCGGGGAAGACTCTGGACGGTGTGTCAACCCATCGTAGGGCACACACACACACACACACACACACACACACACACTCTGGACAGTTTGGGAATGCCAATCAGCCTACAGCGCATGTCTTTGGACTGGAGGAGGAAACCGGAGTACCCAGAGGAAACCTCCTAAGCACGGAGAGAACACGCAAACTCCACACACACAGAGGAGGCGGGACTCAAACCCCAACCCTGGAGGTGCGAGGAAACAGTGCTAACCGCTAAACCCCCCTCTGAGTCAATCATCTCTAACTGAACACTTGCTAACTTGTGGACCAGATCAGTTCGTGATTCACTAAATGTGTGCTCTGACCTGATTTCCCTGCTTGCTGTAAGCTTTTACAGTGTATATAAACATTTATTCAAGCGTTCTGTTGCTCAGAGTTTTAAGAACATGCAGCAGTTTAACCAAAGCTGTGCACGAGACATTTGTTTCTTTAACGTAGCTGATTAACTTCAGGACGGATCCAGAAGCAGTTAACCGTGTAACAATAACCGGTGGCTTTAGGAAAAAGGCGTATCCGCTGTTCTTATAGACTCACACACGTACTCCCGGTAAGAATTGTAATTATATTTATAATTACTTGTGCGTATACGCTAGCTAATTTCACCTCCATTCACTGACTGTAGAAACAAACTATTTGTCCTGGGCTATAGAAATGAAATAAAATGATTTGATGAGTGTCTCACAATATAAAATAAAAATACATTCTACCACAGCGCTGTTGAATTCTGGATTATGATTGGTCAGAAGGTGTTGATTAATTTTCTCTAACAGCAGCTCTGACAGAAGCGCAGGTTTACATTAACACGTTCTGATACGTTATCGTTTCTATAGCAACAGCTCGTTCACAGGCAGACGCTCCACATACACAGATTCAAATTGTGTGTAGTTGTTGAGATGGTGAAGTGTTTTCTGTAAGGAGATGTTTATTTCACATGTATGGAAGGAGTCTCCAGTGTCAGCGCTGTGTAACAGTCAGAGGTAAAGCTGTGACTTTAAGTTTTCAGGACAGACGAGTTTACGCTTTCTGGTTTCTCTGCACTTTTTGAGAGAAAAAAGAGAGGCTAGTGAGGGAAAGACTGTTTATAACTGCTGTAAGTCGAGTGATAACAGGAACTAATACATGTATATACTGATAAATATGGCGACAGTTGATATGAATGCATTGAAAACATTAATAGTTGCCAAATCACAGTGGAACAAGGGGAATCAAACACTTTGGGACATGCTGCTGTTGGGAAAATAATCCACTTTGGGGTGGTAACAGTAACTCTGATATGCGTCATGTCCTATCACAGCAGGTCTGGTCTGGTGTCAGGTCTGAGTACTTCTCTCATTAGAGGTGAAGCTGGAGGTGAAGCTGGAGGTAATGTTCTTCGCACTTGGGTGATCAGGCTACATCTCCGTACAGGTCCATGAAACATTCAAATTCAAATGTTATCCTATACACGTAGGAAAGGAAAAATATAAAAATGTAAAAAAATATAATATAAGGAATACAAAGATCAGTGGCAGAAACAGTACAACTGTATTTTGAATAAAGTTGTTTATGTTGAATATGTGTGGTTGTTTGTGCAATAGAAAGCTGTGCAGCTTCAGACTGAAGTAGTGGGTGTTGTGAAAGCAAGTCCAAGCTCTAGTCCTGGGTGTTCTCCTGGTTGAGGGAACTGAAGAAGCTCCACCTTGTTCTCTCCGTGTTGGCCTCCAGAGAGCGCAAGCGCTTCCCCGACAGCCACAGAGAGAAGACTCCGTTGTTCAGGTGGTTGAGGTCCTTCACTCTCTTCCTGGCTTTGGTCCAGCATTGCTTCCCTCAAGCATCTAAGGTGGTAAAAAAAAACAAAAAACCTGATGAGCCTTCTTCACCATGGCAGGCAAAACATCACACCACTCCCCGTCGGGGAATCGAACCCCGGTCTTCCGCGTGACAGGCGGAGATACTGTCCACTATACTAACGAGGAGGACGTGAGCATGACTGAGTCATTAGATCATGAGTGTGAGTCTCAGAAAGTGTACCGCGTCCCTCTAGTGGCAGCATTCTCTAATAATAATAATAATAATAATAATAATAGATCCCATCTGTCCATTCTCTGTCCCGCTTATCCTACACAAGGTTGCGGGGAGCCTGGAGCCTATCCCATGAAACTCGGGGCACGAGGAAGGATACCCCCTGGACAATCGCACACACACACACACACACACACACACACACACACACACACACACACACACATTCACACACTATGGACAATTTGGAAATGCCAATCAGATTACAATGCATGTTTCTGGACTGGGGAGGAAACCAGAGTGCGTGGAGGAAACCCTGAAGCACAGGGAGAACACAAACTCCACGCACACATGCAGGACCCCCAAACGTGCTAACCACTAAACCTCCGTGACCCATGAATAATAATAATAATAATAATAATAATAATACTATAATGGTCTTTCATGTTTTTTGTGAATACATTAAATTATTGTTAAGAGTATTATTATTATTATTATTATTGTTGTTGTTATTATGATTTTTATATAACAGATAGATACACTAAGTGGCAGATGGATCGATGGTAATCTATGGTAACTGTGGTATCCTGTGGTCACATGATATCTTGATGCACACTGTTTACGTATGGTACGGCAGTCTGCATTCTTGGGTGCGGCATTTGTGAAGTGTTTAACTCGTCTGTATTCAGCAGCATGAGTGAGTCTTATATCATACTGAAGCACTTCAACGTACCGTGTTTAAATCCACAAGTCTATCAGTGACTGAATGACGACGCTTTGGTGTTTATTGATATTAGTTGCTGTGGTTTACTTCACTACACTGTGTGTTTATTGGGTTTCTGTTAGAAGAAAGAGAAAGTAAAGTGTGTGATCCTGCAGGATTAAACTGGATATTATAATGAGCTACGGCTGTTCTGAAGCTTCACACTTTATATAATATATTAATTAGTGGTGTAATGATGGAAAATGTGACAATGTGCATCGTGGGAATGTGTGAGGAACATCATACTTCATACAATTAGTAAATATTTTTTAAATGTAAGGTCAGAGTTCTCGATTTGAGATGCAAAAGTCAATCACAAAAATAGCTGAAAGTTTTTTTTTTTAAGGAAGACTGTGTGTGTGTTGTCAGTGTGTTTAACGTCGCTGGGCATAAAATCTCTGAACATCTTGACAGCTGATGCCGTCTAGTGAATGTCTTGTTTTTTTCTTCACTTGTTAATCTTATCATTTGTTCTCAGGTTTTGTTCTTTACCCATATAAGTGCTTTGGCAAGACATTGTACAATTTGTCATGCCACTAAAGCTCATTTGAATTTGAATGTCACTTTTAAATCTTCTGGAAGGACATAAGAGCCACTGCGAGTGTAGAAACAAAGCCATCCGTGCAGCTTCCACACACACACCCACACACACACACACACACACACACACACACACACACACACACACACACACACAAAATCATGATCCAAGTATAAATCAGACCACCACAGCCTGGTTAGTCAATTTACAGAATATTCTTTCGTTTTTTTTCATCACTTCCGTTACACATAATGTAAGTATGTTACTGACATGATAAAATGTTCAGAGGTACAGTATATTATACTGTCATTTTACATCTGTAATTTAAAAAAAAATGCAGGGGGTTGGTCATGGTTTGGGGTCATAAAATTTTATAAGGTTCATTTTGGGTCATTTTCCCAAAAGGTTTAGAAACCCTCGGGTTATACGGAGAAACCCCCGGGTTACACAGCCATGTGATATCAGTTAAAAAGAGCTCTTCGGTAGCTTTTAAACGACACCAGCACGAGAAGGACCTTACGGAAGTCTGGCATTTTAGCTGACTTTGGAGCTCTATTTATAGTTAAAATGACGCCTCAGGCTCTGCTACAGAACTCCAGGTCAGAGTCTTTATTTATATTCAATTTTTGGGAGAATTTATAAATGTATTTATTTATTTTTAAGGTATAGTGAACCTGTAGTACATTTTGTTTACAAAATTAAACCTCTGTTTAATATATATATTTTTTGATTTATTAAGTTTTATACAGACAAAAATGCACATTGTTTATGACTCAGAAATAAAAAGGTCATAATTTCATTTTCATAATCTTTTATGAAATTTTCAAATTTCGTTCTGAGAGTCGAATCGTGACTAGCCTGTATCGCTACACCTCTAATATTTATATCAACACAATCGCCTGACCGCGCTAGGAATTGTGGGTAGCGAGATGTGAGGTCCTGCTCCATCCGCTGCAGAGGAAGTTGGAGGTAAAACGCGGAGCGGATTTACAGGAAGGGGCCAAATCCTGTAGAGGAGGAATTAATTCACCGCAATAATGAGGTTTTAAACAGACATGTTTAATGTGGTGACGTCATCCGCCATGATAAATCAACATAACATTCAGTATATTAATGATAAAAAAATCACATTTATTAATCTCTGTATAAAAATATATTCATTTAAAAGTAAACAATCACATTTATTAATGTCTGAATAAAAATAAAAAATTATTTATTTAAAAAGTGGCAACTTATTTTAGCTCTTGATGGGAGAAAAATGAAGCAAAGTAATATTTATTAATAATATTTACATGTATTTATTTACAGTTTTTAAAAAATTATTGTTAAACTTAAAAGGAGTGTTTGAGTAGCTTTTTGTGTACCAAAGATCTGGAACACAACAAACAAACAAACAAACAAACAAACAAACAAACAAACAAACAGCTAAAACCTTTTTAATTTAACTTCTATTATATTTCTTGTTTTTACTGCCATGTTACTTTTACAAGCTTAATAATTGTGTATTTTTTAAAATAAAATATTGCTTTATATTGCTATTGTTTTCTTCTTTCTGTCAAGCTTTTATTCATTTCATTATTATTATTTACATATTTTACTATTTTTATATTTTGTTTATTTTTGTTTATACTTCACTAGGTGAGCTGCAGTTTAAATGTATAAAAGCTTCTGCATAAACAAAGATCATTGTTATAATCTATTATAATCTATCTAACCATAATCTATAAATCTTGTCACATTTATCATTTGAAAAACATTATTTTTCCAAATATAATGAAATGACCTTGAACATTTTTGGCAGTGTTTCCGTCCCGGGTCGTGTTCCGGTTCCGTGTTTTGTTTACACTCTCCCAGTGTGTCCGTCGTGTTGTTGTACGGCGCAACCGACCTTTATCCAAGCAACCGCCCATATTCTTCTCTCCTATTGGCTCTCATTCGAATTACCGCATCGCCGTTATCAGGGTCTGATTGGAGCGCGCGTGTGTCAATCACGAAGACGCGTCTTGTGATTGGTTCTTTTTTTCTTTCTCCGCCCCTGTTAGTTTTCTCTGAGCCGCTGCTCTGCGGTCTGGCACGTTTACGGTTCTGCTGCTTCGGTTTTTATCTGATTTCGGCTGTAGTTTTTTGGACGTGCCTTTAAAAATATAAAATTTTAAAGCCACACTGGGTGCAGGAAGGCAGCAGGAGGGAGCAGAGTGTGTGTTTTGGGCAGTAAGTGAGGATTAGACGCCGTTGTTTGGGGAAACATGGCGGCGGTGGGGGTGAGCGGGCTGTCCGGACCGGCTGTGGCCCGGCTGGAGGGCCGCGAGTTCGAGTACCTGATGAAGAAGCGCTCAGTGACCGTGGGCCGGAACTCCTCTCAGGGATCCGTGGATGTGAGCATGGGCCACTCCAGCTTCATCTCCCGCAGGCACCTGGAGCTGTTCACGGCCGGAGAGGAGGACGGGGCAGGGGGAGACTTCTACCTGCGCTGCCTCGGGAAGAACGGCGTGTTCGTGGACGGTGTGTTTCTGCGCAGAGGAGCTCCTCCGTTACAGCTGCCCCGAGTGTGAGTGCATCCACCAAACACACACTTACACACTTACACACTTTCACTATCGGCCATGTGCCTCACACATACACACACACACACACACACACACACACACACACACACACACACACACACACAACTATGAGTGTCTGTTACACGCGCGTGTTCTATAACTGATCAGGCTGCTAGCGCGCGTGAGCTTCTTTCCCAATTAAAAAAAAAAAATCGTTCAAAACACCAACAGCAGCAAGATGGTCGCTTAATTTAAGACACCGAAGTCCTAAAAATTACTTTCCTCCCGGAAAATGTGTTCTTAAAAGCAGAAAGCGCGACGAGTGCGCTGTGTGTCGTTACTGTTGTTGTTGTTGTTGTTGTTTTGAATCTTACGTACGTGGCGCACGTGTGGGCTCTCCTGCGTCTCCATGGAAACAGTTATTAATGTCTTATACGTGTGTGTGTGTACATGTATACATATGATATATTCATGTTTTATTTAAAAAAGGGAACAAACTGAATTGTAAATAATTCACCGTGTTGAGAGAGAGAGAGAGTGTGTGTGTGTGTGTGTGTGTGTTTATTCTGCAGTTTTTATTTTATCGGTTTATTTCTATTTAATGTACACACTTTCAGCAGCTCATTCATTTATGTTACTTTTGTGTTTATTTTCAGTTCTCTATGTCCAGTAAACTAGCTAGTGTTAGCATTGACGTCATTCATTTAATAAATAAACATAAAAAACGTAAATATTATCAACATATTATCATTTCAGTTTGTGTAAAGTTTGTGAACTTTCTCTTAAAGTCACACACTGCTCACTGGTACTAGTTTAATTACTGTCTGTCTGCGGTACTGTGTGTGTGCGAGAGTGTGTGTGCGAGAGTGTGTGTGTGTGTGTGATGTAAATTATATTCTTGAGGTTGATGTTAACGTCTGATACAAAAACACACCATAACTTGTGCGCGCTCTCTCTCTCACGTGCACACACACTTTCTCACACTCTCTCTCACACTGTCACACACACACACACACACACACTCTCTCTCTCACACGTGCACACACACTCTCACACTCTCTCTCTCACATGTGCACACACACACTCTCACACTCTCTCTCTCACATGTGCACACACACACTCTCACACTCTCTCACACACTCACACTCTCTCTCACACTCTCTCACACACTCACACTCTCTCTCTCACTCTCTCAAACACTTTCTCACTCTCATGCACACACACTCTCTCACTCTCTCTCTCACTCTCTCACACACTTTCTCACTCTCTCACACGCACACGCACTCATTCACTCACAGACTCTCTCTCTCTCTCTCTCTCAAACACACACACTGTTCCATGTATTCCTAGCACAGTGTTTTCTGTTTATCTGCGTTCACCTCACACAGTGAGANTGTGTGTGTGTGTGTGTGTGTGTGTGTGTGTGTGTGTGTACCACACCCACTTCCTTGTTTGTTTTTAACGGCAGGTGTGTTTGTGTGAGATGCTAATTTTAGGAGCCGACGTTTAACAAATGCAGCACGGAGGTCAAACGTTTGTTTAAATCCTCTGAATGTTTTGTGAGTAAAAAAAAGTCATGAAAGCGAGAGAGAGGATCGTTTCAGTAACGGTACATGGACCGGCCCGATACCGGAGAATACTGTTAGTACACTGTGTGTGTGTGTGTGTGTGTGTGTGTGTGTGTGTGAGTATAATGCTGCTGTAAGGTCACTCTCAGGTCACACACACCAGTGTAGTGTTTACTGTTTGAGCTGTTATTGGTTCTGTTAAACAGGAATGTCTCCAATTACCATGACACACACACACACACACACACACACTAACTACTGCTGGTCAGTGGGTGTGGCAGAGAGGGAAAGTTCATTTCCCAGCAGAAGAGGAAGGTGTGTGTGTGTGTGCGTGTGTGTGTACAAGTGCGAGGTCGGAGAGGAAGTCCAGACGCGCTCGGCGTGTAACGACTCACGTGCTGACTCATGGACAGGAACAGGAAGTGGTGTTCACCGCCGTGTTCCGATCCTCATCATGCACAGAGGCAGAGACGCTAATGTGGAATCCAGCGCCGCTCAGTTCTGCGTTCTGATTGGTCAGAAGGTGTTGATTAGTTTTCTAGAACAGCAGCCCTGACAGTAGCAGCTGCACATCACGGCTTTATATTAATGCACTCGCTCCAGTAAGTTATCGCTTCATCACACACACACACACACACACACACACACACACACACACACACAGTGTCAGGGATTCCAGGGATTTAGAATCTTGTGTTCACACTGAACTGAATTCTTCTGTTCACAGTGTTAGTTATATCCCCATGGCGACCACCTGCTGTTTTAAAACTGTGTGTGAGTGTGTGTGAGTGTGTGTGAGTGTGTGCGAGTGTGTGCGAGTGTGTGCGAGTGTGTGTGAGTGAGTGTGTGTGTTTATAAAGTTCAGTTTGGCTGAGAGAGGAGTTTTAAACAGATTCGTGCTGTTTGAAGTAAACGAAGGTGAGGTGGCGAGTAAGCTGGTGTTTGGATTTGACATTCACGTGTGTGTGTGTGTGAGAGAGAGAGAGAGAGAGAGAGAGAGAGAGAGAGAGCAGAAGCAGGGGAGGTGAATATACATGCGCGCACACACACACACACACACACACACACACACACACACACACACACACACACACACACGCCACCTTCTGGCAGTAATGCACTGTTTAGGAAGCCAAACATTCCTTTACTAACAAGCGTCACACACACACACACACACACACACACACACACACACACACACACACACACAGACATACCTTAAGTCATGAGGAACTTTTTTTGTTTTGCTTTTTTCCAGATCTCAGTTTTCAGTGCAATATAACACACACACACGAATATGTATGTGTATGTGCATGTAATGTACTTATGGCTGTGTGTGTGTGTGTGTGTGTGTGTGTGTTTAGGAAGCCAAACATTCCTTTGCTAACAAGCATCTCAACACACACACACACACACACAATTTAAGTCATGAGAAACCTTTTTTGTTTTGCTTTTTTCTGGATCTCAAATTTCAGTACACAGACACACACACACACCTTCTTAACAGTGGGTGAAGACAAGCTTTGTGTGTGTGTGTGTGTGGTGCACTGAAGGTTGAGATCTTGACAAAAGCAAAAACAAAAAAGGTTCCTCACGACTTGAGGTGTGTGTGTGTGTGTGTGTGCCATGTTGTAATTTTACAATGCTTAACAGAGGCTCCTCGTCAGGACTTGTTTTATTTTTTTTTACTGCAGTAATGTTTACATTGACACATTTTTGGGACAGGCGTATCGGGTGACTCTGGAATGTCGGAGTTCAGCAGCAGTTCAGCTCGAGTCGCTGCGCTTCTCATAAACCAGCCGTGAGTGTGTTAGTGAACATTCGGCCAAGACGAAGCGTAATAAAAAGCTCAAACAGCAGCTGAGCGCACGGATCAGAAACTACCCTTGTGGGCGTGGCCTAATATTCTAATGAGCCATATATCTGTGACCCCACCTGTGACATCACTCAAGAAGCTGAACACACAGTAAGGACTGAACCTCCATTTAGCAAAAACTACAGAGCGACAAAGTGGAGGAATGGGGTTGTGTTTAAAAAAAAAATGACTGCCATCAGCCAATCAGCTTTCAGCGCTCACTCAAAGCATCGTGTTACTGTTTCATCTCTCACGTGTGTTCTGTGGAGATAAACTACAACCGGTCACTGTGGGGTAGTTTCCGAAGGGTGCTTGGACCCCGCACATCGCTGCTTGCACTCTTTATGGGCATCTTGTGTTTGGCAGAAAGACAAGTAAACACACACAGGTGTTTAAAACCGTGAAGCTGGATGACTCTGCCGATCATGCATGACACATGCGTTCGTTTGTTCGTTCTTTCTTTTTATTTATTCTTTCTTTCTTTTTATTCTTTGAGATTCGGCTCTTCACAGATATCCGTTCGTTCAGCGTCTCAGTGCTCGGCTGTTTACATCTGCCACTCGCAGTGTTTACAACCTCAGTGTATCAAGAGAACACTTAATTTAGCACAGCCTTGACCCACTCACACACACACACACACACATACACACACACACACAGAGCCTCCAGAGCCTTGTTATGAGACACACCACTACACTGAGAGATGTATTACGTGTTTGTGTAATATGATGAAACATTATTTTTCATCATCATCACATGTTTTATATCTGTACTCTATTTCTCCCGTGTGTGTGTGCGCGTGTGTGTGTGTGCGTGTGTGTGTAGGTGCACGTTCCGTTTCCCCAGTACGAGCATAAAGATCACGTTCACGGCGTTGGGGCGGGTGAAGAAGGAGCCGAAGGAGGCGGAGTCTCCGGTGAAGGCGGTGCAGCCTCAGATCTCCCCGCTGTCAATCAACATCCCTGATAACATCGCCCACCTAATGAGCCCTCTGCCCTCGCCCACCGGGACCATCAGGTACACACACACACACACACACACTCATTTTTTTTTCCTTTTCAGTACTTTTATTTTATAAATATATATACATTTTAGTAAAAAATGTATTTGTTTTTGAGGAATGTGATAGGAAAAGTATTGCAATGTGATATTTTGCCAAATCTCCCGTTCCTACACTGTGTAAAAAAAAAAAGAATATGAATAAACATAAACTATAGACATGAATAAACAAACTTTCTGATCTTTGGAGTTTGAAAATAGTCGATTTAGCCACAGTGAGCACGAGTGTCATTTTAATTGGAAATTTTTGCCCCGAATTAGAGCTCCAAAGTCGGCTAAAGTGTCGAATTCCGCTGCCTCTTTCTTGTGCACTGTAGATCACAGGGCTTCGGAGCTGGTGGTCACTTCATGATTTCTGTTCTGTTAACGGCACAGGAAGGAATGTGATCACGTGACATACACGTAAATCTGTGTATGTTGTAGTACATGACGTCTCTCAGAATCATCTTTCTCTCTTTCCCTCCCAGTGCGGCTAACTCGTGCCCGTCGAGTCCCCGCGGTGCCGGTTCTTCAGGTTACAAAGTGGGCCGCATCATGTCCTCGGACCTGCACCTGATCAACGATAACTCTCACTCGGAGAACGATAAAGAGGCGTCAGGAGGAGACAGTCCCAAAGTAAGAGCTCTCGCACGCCTCGCCTCATAGTCGCGATTGTAACGATTAAGGACGTAGCGGTAATTCGGTCACGTGATCTCTAAACGCGCTCTCTCTGCAGGACGACTCTAAACCGCCGTACTCGTACGCTCAGCTGATCGTGCAGGCCATCACTCTCGCTCCGGACAAGCAGCTCACGCTCAACGGCATCTACACACACATCACCAAGAACTACCCCTACTACAGGAGTGCAGATAAGGGCTGGCAGGTCAGACACACACACACACACATTATTTTACACAGAAGGTTTATTTATTATACTACAACAGCATGACTATAAGCTCTTTATTCCTTATTTACACTTCATCACTGAAGACTGAACCTGAAACTTCTGTGAGCTAGATATGAATCTGTCTCCTCGTGTGTGTGTGTGTGTGTGTGTGTGTGTGTGTGTGTGTTGCAGAACTCGATCCGGCACAACCTGTCTCTGAACCGGTACTTCATCAAGGTGCCTCGCTCTCAGGAGGAGCCGGGGAAGGGCTCGTTCTGGAGGATAGACCCGTCCTCAGAGGGGAAACTCATCGAGCAGGCCTTCAGGAAGCGCAGACCTCGTGGAGTTCCCTGCTTCAGAACCCCGCTCGGACCGCTGTCCTCCAGGTGGGCGGAGCTTACAGGCACATTCTCCACACACACACACACACACACACACACACACAGACACACACACACACACACACACACACACACACACACACACACACACAGCATTAATACTCTTCCGTGATGTCAGTGAGGTGCTCTGGCTCCACCTGGTGGTCGTGTCGCGATGTTGCAGCTCTAAATTGCGAATATTTAGAAAATTAAAGGTGGACTTTCCTTTTTTTCTTTATTACTTGTTTCCCTTACCTTAATTTGGATTCTTTACCTTTTTCTTTCATTCTTCCTTACCTCAATTGTTTTTGTTTTTTTGTTTTTGTTTTTCTTCCATGAATTTATAGCTTTATTTTTTTATTAAATTAAATCTTAATTTTGTAAACAAATCAATTCGTTCTTTCTTACATCAGTTTCTGTTCTTTTGATGTTTCTCATTCTTTTTGTTTACTTATCTTTTATTCTTTTATTCTTTATTTTTTTAAGCATTTACAGTTTCATCAATCAGTTTTTCTGTTTTTATTTATTATTCTTTTATTATATATTTTTTTTATTTTTAATTTCTATTAAATAATTTTTGTAAGTTTGTTTGTTCTTTTTGTTTTGTTTTGTTTTTTATTTCACGAGTTTTCTATTTTTTTTATTCTTTCTTGCAACATTTTTGTTCCTTTATTGTTTTATTTATTCTTTTTGTATATTCATGTTAAATTTTTTTTACATCTGTTTTCTTTTCCTTTTTCTTTCTTTCTTACATCAATTTTCTTAGTTATTTTATGAATTTTTTTATTCATACAGTAGTTTGTTTGTTTTTTTTTTTTTTTTTTTTTTTTTTTTTTTTTAATTTCTCCTTCCATTCTTAGGAAATAAAACAGCTTCCAGTTGAAAAGGGATTACGGAAAGTAGAAAATTATATTTTCACTGGCACGCGTTTAGATTAATGTTTATCTTGAATTTCACTTTGACCTTTGACCTTGTTACAGGAGCGCCCCGGCGTCACCCAGCCATTCCGGCGTTCTCTCCGCCCACTCCAGCGGCGTCCAGACCCCTGACAGCCTGTCACGAGAGGGCTCGCCCGTTCCCTCGGAGACAGACTCCGCCCCTGCCCCGCCTCCCGTCGCCGCCGCCGCCATACAGCCGAAACTGGCCGTGATAAAGGAGGCTCACCTGGCACAGGCCACGCCCGGTACACGCTACACGCTAACCTCGGCTAGCACAGAATACAGCACATGCTGGACGTGTATCGTAAATAAACAAACGTGTGTGTGTGTGTGTGTGTGTGTGTGTGTGTGTGTAGGTTCTCCGGTGAGCAGTGCTCCGGTGCTGATAGCGGTTCAGAGACCCGTGGTGTTCTCCTCCTCCTCCTCCTCCTCGGCTGCTCCTCAGACGCTGATGCAGACTCTCCACGTTCTCCATCAGATCCCCGTCAGCGCTGCTAAACCGCCACACGCCCCCCAGGAGAATGGCGCCGTGCACGCAGAGGGCAAAGGTCAGAGGTCACGCCTTGGTGTACAGGCTGTAGAGAGATGTGTACTGTGTGCAGTGTGAGTGTGAGAGTTCACTGTATGTATGTGTGTGTGTGTGTGTGTGTGTGTAGTGAAAGTAGAAGCCGTCCCCACCATCACCCACACCTCCATAGGCTCGGCCAATCGGATCATCCAGAGCAGCGTGGCCACGCCCCTCCAGACGGTTACCATAGTGCAGCAGGCCCCACTGGGAGTCGTGGTTGACGGTTAGTTTTGGTAGTGTGTCTTGCCGTGTGTGTGCGACGGGTAGCGATGACGGTCGTGTCCATTACACACACACACACACACACACACACACACACACACACACACGCTGCCCATCGCTACCGCCAGCACAGGTACACACACACACACACACACACACACACACACGATGTTTTTGTTCTTTAATTGTTTTACTTTTTTATTCTTAAATTAATTTTTTTCTTTAATTTTTTCCATTTTTTTCTTTATTATTTTATTTTTGTCATTTTGACTTTAATCTTTGTTAATCTTTTTGTTTGTTTTTTTTGTTCTTTATCAAGTTTTTTATTACATTAGATCTTACTTTATCTTGTTCTCTCTTACGTCTTTTTTCATTTGTTTTGATTCCTTTTAAATTTTTTTGTTGATTATTTTTTGATTGATTATTAATTAATTTTAGTTTAATTTTTTTTTAAATCAGACTTTTTTTAGTTCTTTATTTATTTGGATATTTAATTTTTTCTTTTTCTCTTTTTTTAAACTACGATTGTTTTTATTTCATCCACTCGTGTATCTAATAATTTGGCAGAAGTGGGATTCTTGGTTAATGCTGATAAACCTGTTTTGGTTATCACTCACTCCTCTCTCTCTCTCTCTCTCTCTCTCTCTCTCTCTCTCTCTCTCTCTGTGTGTGTGTGTGTGTGTGTGTGTGTGTGTGTGTGTGTGTGTGTGTGAGCAGTGTCCAGTCCCCTCCACCTGTTGGCGGCCCACGCATCCGTCTCCGCTTCTCTGCCCACTAAACGACAGAACGGAGAGAACGAGCAGCCTGAGAGTAAACGACAGAAAACGGAGGAGCAGCAGCACGGCTCCGCCTCCGACCCTAATGGAACAGCCGACACGGACACGCCCACTGCTGTCAATCATGACTAGGCATTAACATAAGCCACGCCCCCTTCCCCTTTCTGGACAGCTCCACCTCTCACTGTCTCTTATTCATCCTCTCTCTCTCTCTCTCTCTCTCTCTCTCTCTCTCTCTCTCTGTTCTCATGTCCGTTACTGACTGTTCAATACGAAGCAAAAAAAAAAAAAAAACTCAAGCGGATGTCCTGCACCACCCCTGGAGTAAAACCCCGCCCACTTGCAGACTCCGCCCACCTGCCTGCTCTATAGGGCCCGGCTTCCTCACCGTTTACGGGAACGTCATCGTTATTTTCTCTTCTACACCAAACACGTTTCTACAATCTCCCAAAAGACTGCAGCTCATATTTACACACACACACACACACACACACACACACACACACACACACACTAGAGCTGGGTGATATGGTATACGTCAGGTCACGATACACATCACAGTCTGTTAGCCAAACCATGACTTTAGTTCGTTTTTTAAACCCGGAGTGAAATTTAATGAATTATTAAAACTCTCTCTCTCTCTCTGTCTCTCTCTCTCTGTCTCTCTCTCTCTGTCTTTCACTCTCTTTCCAGCTCTCTCTCTTTCTCTCTCTCAATCTCTCTCTCTCTCTCTCTCTGTCTCTCTCTCTCTCTCACTGTCTCATTCTCACTCCTGCTCGCTCGCTGTTTCCTCCTCTCTTTCTCTCACCCTTGTCTCCCCTTCTTTGTCTTGCATTTCTTTCCTCTTTCCTTCTCTCTCTCTCTCTCTCTCTCTCTCTCTCTCTCTCTTTCAGGATTTTCTCCCAGACGCTCAGAAAAGTTATAATGTAATTTACAGAAAGGTTAGGATCATGTCATCATGTCGCCCAGCTCTAACACACACACACACACACACACACACACACACACACAGATGGTACAGCTGATACAAACACACACACGTGATTTCCACCAGAATCAGGAGTTGAGCTTGTCTCTGCGTTGTGTCCAGCGTCTCCTCCACATTCCACACCTCGGCAGCTCATCTGTAACACGACTCACCAGAGACGACCGACAGCCTGACGACAGAGAGAGAGAGAGAGAGTGTGTGTGTGTGTGTGTGTGTTTTGCATAGTTTATAGCTTTATTCATCAACTAAAGGGATCAACTCTTTGTGGCAGCTAAGCCCTCAAACACACACAGGATCACACAGTGAGAGATGCAGTATTTTGTAAAGTGGAGCGCACATGTTTGCTTTCTTTGTGTACTTTGTGGACATTTATAGAGACAGATTCATTTCCACGGAATTATCCGTCACACAGACCAGCTGCGGGGGATATCGGACTCGCTCGTCTCCACATTCGGTTAGGAAAATTCTCTTTCTCTGTCATTTTACTTTTCTTTTTTTTTCTTTTTTTTTTTTAAGAAAAATATATATATATATGGAATAAGTGTTCGTTTTCATCCTGTCGAGTCCGAGCCTCTTTTCTTGCACCTTTTCATACTTTCAGATGTAAACGATGCGAGATGTGATTTTACAGAATTCTGATGCTGCAGCTAACGTGCTAATAACAATAAACACCCCTGAGCCGGGAACTGAAGACGGCAGCTAGCCAAAAAAATTCCACGTCTGCATCTTGTTGTCGTCGTTATTCCTCCCCGGTCACGGTGCTTCTCTCTAACAGGCTCTGTGACGGCAGGCGTGGCTTTGAGTCCATATAAGGACATAAGAGTTGCTATTCAGGATTTAAGCTCCGCCCACTAGCCTGCAGGTTTTCCATCCCTGGCTCAGTGAGGTTTCGGGTTGGTTTGGCCGGATCGCTCCGGTCTGTTCACAGATTGGTTGTATGTGTTCCCGAGGATGCAAGTATGGAAAGAGAAGAAAAAAGATCAATGTTCGTTCTGCTTCACTGGGAAGATGCTTTTTTTAAAAAAAAAAAAAATTAATTTAAATCTCTACAACACTTCTGCCTTCCTGTGTTTCCTTCGTAAACCCTTCGCACTCGTTCATCAGGAGCCGGATGGTCAGATCTGTGGCTGTGGAGTTCTAAAGGGAAGACTCAGAAAAGAGAAGGAGTGTGAGGGAGAAGTGAAGAGATGGGAAGAGACAGTGAGACATGGCAATAGAGATGGAGAAGAGAACATGACTGGGCAGGGATAAAAAATGGGAATGTGATAGAAGGGAAAGATAATGATGGAGATGGAGAGGGAAGAGAGACATGGGAGGAAAACCTACGAAGGGGGAATGGATGGGGAAAAGAGATGGAGAAGAGAAAATGATAGGTAAGAGATGGAGAATTAGAAGTTAAAATGAATGGGAATGGGCTGGAGAGGTAGGAGGGAAAAGATTAGAAAGGGATGGAGAGGTGGAAGGGGAAATGAGTGAGTGGGAATGGATGGAGAGGTGGAAGGGGAAATGAGTGGGAAGGGATGGAGAGGTGGAAGGGGAAATGAGTGAGTGGGAATGGATGGAGAGGTGGAAGGGGAAATGAGTGAGTGGGAAGGGATGGAGAGGTGGAAGGGGAAATGAGTGGGAAGGGATGGAGAGGTGGAAGGGGAAATGAGTGAGTGGGAAGGGATGGAGAGGTGGAAGGGGAAATGAGT
>CM074973.1:1378528-1396028 GCA_037577455.1 Pangasius macronema
GCATTCATTGATCAACAGTTGCATTTATAAAACATCCCCTCAAGCAGCAATTGGCGGGGTCCAAGCACCCTTTCCACGTAGCCTCCCCCAACAGCCGGTTCTTATCTCGTTGCGCAAAACAAAAACAAGGTTCCGCATATTATGCAGATTAGCTCAACATCTAAGAGGGTGGATGGTTAAAGGAATTTAAGGCTTTTCTTGGCGCAGCCCAGGGCATTAGTACAAGAAGCAAATCTTTGGTTCAGTATCGTATCTTAATACTTTTGAGGCTTATTCTTTCTGTCACCAAAGTCACATGAGGGGATGTTTAAGGTCATGATGATCTACAGGAGAACAAATCCACATTTGCAGGTTCAGCTGAATTCTTTCAACTAAAATTAACTCAACTTGGCGGAGGAAAATAAAACCAGGCGTGAGAGTAAAGCATCAGACCGAGCTGAAAGTGATATTCTCCATTTATGACATTCAGGAAAATTAAAGCAGAATGGATGATGATTTTCATTTGTTTTTTGTTGTTTTTTTCAAAAAGGTATTTAATAACATAAACTGCTAAAAGGGATTAATGAATCCTGCTTACTGAGGACAGCCTGCTAAAAGCTGTTCCTGTGTCCAGAATCTCACAAGTGTCGAGGTTGGCTCAGGTAAAGGGCTCAGGTAAAGATTAAATGAGGTAAATTACGGCTCGGTATTTCACCTCAGTCACATGTTGACCTTTTAGGTAGGTTCTGGTACAGTGTAGGTCTGTACAGTGAGGTGAGTGTGTGCTGTTTGTCATCACCTGGCTGTCTGGCTCTTTTAGACTGTCTGCCCATCTGTGTGTATGTCTGTCGACTAGGACACACATCGAGGTTATCTGAGGTAAGAGGCTAAGGTAAAGGTTAAATGAGGTGAAGCTGTGGTGCTCAAATTGCATCGAAACCACAAAGGCATGACATAAAACCATGCTTATCTCACTGAGGATTGACATGAAGGAGGGAAGACGTAGCCATCCAATATAATTCGAGCCAAATACAATTATTTGCATAAAGGAAGAAGAGTATAAATCATACCCTGTTGTGGCAAGTCTTTAATTAAATACGAGCTCCGTTTAACCGAGTTCCTCGAATTCCTCGGTGTTGAGAATATTACCTGGAACTCAGGCTTGGTATTATTAAAATGTCAAAAGGCTGCCAAACTGCCAGCCCGGCCTGTTGTGACTGGCTGTGATTTGGCACGTACGTTAACAATAACGTTAAAGCTGCAGGATTATACAAAAAAAATCGGTTCTAACCCGAGGGTTTAAGAGTAGGAGTTGTTTGTCTTTAGGAAATTTATTATAACGAAACATCATTAAGGTACATAATTGAGTTGCGCTGTTTGTTCAAATCCCGACATCTTGCACTGAGCAAGGCTCTTAATTCTCACCTGTAAGTCAGGAAAAAAATGTAAAGTACAAATTTACCCACAGAAAACTTTTATTTCTAGTCATTTTTATAGCAGATTCTTTGGAAAGCTTTACATTAAGGTTCCCCTTAAACTCCATATGAAATGGTTTAGAAACCTGATTTCCATATCTTGACGTATTTCCTTTACATCGTGTTGACAGCCAATGGCGTTCGAGATACGCCACACCCCCACCCAATCTAAACAAACCCAAAAGTAGCTTAGCGAGCTAGCTAAATATGGAGAGCAGTGAAGAGTTTAATGAGGGCTTTTGTTAGGCTTGGGGGGGAGGATTCCTCACCACCGCCTTCACCCACAAAGTGCCTGTCCACTTTAACCAGGATGATGTTCTACACCGTGAGATGCCATGTTGTTTTAGAGAAGCTCCAGTTCTCTTTATATAAAGACAGATTTCTCGATCAGTCTGAGGTAGCGACATCTCGGCATCGAACAGTCACTAACTGGTAAAACGCTCCTCTGGAAACTGCCTGTAACACAACCACCAGCTCTCACGGACTCTAATAAACTCCAACCATTTCTTCTGCAGTAAGCCATGCTGGAAGAGGAAATGGTGTTTGGGAAGACGAACAGCCAAAAACACACCAACCTTGTGAACCTTAACGAGAGAAGGACAAACGGGGCGGGACATCTACATCCTAGAGAGCATTTAATTGGACAAAAACAAGACGAGAGCAGGGTTAATTATTTTCCCGGAACTGTAAAATTAAAATGAGAATATCTCTAAAACTATTTTTAATATGTTTTTCTAGATATTCTCTCATACCGATATCTCCAGATGCTCTGAAACAACAACTGTGATTATTATTTAGCATGAACTTCAGATGGGATGATGATCCATTCTTCATCATCGCTTAAATTTTTTTTTGTTTCTTTGACCAACCTTGACGCCAGGATGTAGGGACAGATTGGAGAATTGACGTAACTCTCTCCTTTGCGTCACTTCGACCACTTTGGTCGTGCAAACGTTTAAAGAATACGCCGGATCACGACGCGGCGGCAAAGTGTGTGTTTGCCGTTGCGCCGTTTTCATTTGAAATACTCTCCATTGCTTTTAATGAGGCGTATAATTTAAAGGTTTCTGAAGTTTCAGTAGAGATGTTAGTAAATATTAAAGGTAATTTAAGTGTATTATCCACTTTAACAGCGACGCTTCAGTTGCCACATCATTACAACTCATCAAGCGATTAATATTCGAGCGCTGAGTCATCCTTCAAAAAGTAACCGAAGCACCTGATTACAGAGACTTATAAGCAGTTATGACAGATATTTGATAGGAAGTGTTCACAAATTTAGAAGAAATGTTCTGACAGCTTTACGAGTTGTGATGCAGTGTTGACGTTTCCCAATATAAAACGTTTTAGTGAGCCTTCAACGCTAAGTGTCATTATCGTCTTTTCCTGGTAGTTTTCCTGACTAGCTAGTAAATTAGCGGTGGTTATAAAATCATTATTTTCCTATTAAGGAGTCTTTTCATACCACAATGAAAAAAACATCTGAGGTAAACTCTGATGTTCCTGTCGGTTTTCTTTCGCTTCCACCATCACTGTGTCTTTACATTTTCCATATAAGACCTAAAGGGCAAATGCTAGCTAGCTGAATCATAAATATAGAACTATACTGGGTCCTAGATCAGAAATTTACCAACACATCTGAGATAGTTTCGTTTTATTTTCGTTGTCACTGTGCATTTGTGCTGATGACTTAACTGCTATATGCTAGCTAGGCTAATAATAATGTTAAAGTCATCTGAGGACAGTTTTGTTGTTAAATGATGAACTTCCTGTGATTTTTTTTTTTTGTGTAGCTTTCACACCCTAAATTGGTTGTGTGTCTTTTCTCATGACTTTAACCACCTAAACATTTAGAGCCCTGTGTTGTGAATGTAAATTACAAACATATACGGATACTTTCATAAATACTTAGTTATTGTTGATATTTAAACTTCGGATCAGTGGCTCTGCTGATATTACAGCCATTACTCAGCCATTAGTGATAGTCATTCATGTCATCACTTCCATCAAATCCAAACACCAGTGCCAACATAAACACACACACACACACACACACACACGCAATCCAGCCCCGGAAAGGAATGCCAGTTATATTATTCTGTACTCGGGAGCTAGCTTGTACATCATAAACACACAGAGACGAGGACGTGCGAGCTGAGAGAGAGAGAGAGAGAGAGAGAGAGAGAGAGAGAGAGAGAGAGAGAGTCTGTGTCTGTACACCGTAGCTGCTGCGAGCTCCTCAGCCTCACATTAAAACACATGAAGTGGCGACTAGCGGCGCTATGCTAACCACTGACTGCAGTTTAGCCGCATGTGCTAATGGATAAATGGTGTGTGTGTGTGTGTGTGTGTGTGTGTGTGTGAGAGAGAGAGAGAGAGAGAGAGAGAGAGAGACGTGTGGCCACTGTGAGGCGCTGTGTAGCTGAGAACCCAGTCTCTGAGGAGCATGTAGTGTATCTAATGAGATCTGACTGCTGAGGAGCTTATGGATCTCTACATGATTCTGTCTTTCTATCAATCTCTCTCTCTCTCTCTCTCTCTCTCTCTCTGTCTCTCCATCATTCCATCTGTCTCTCCCATTCTGTCAGTACCTCTCTCTCTCTCTCTCTCTCTGTCTCTCTCTCAGTCTGAGAAGCGTGTAGTGTAGCTAATAAGATCTTACTGCTGAGTGGCTTACAGATTATACATGATTCTCGCTCTGTCTCTCTATCATTCCATCTGTCTCTCCCATTCTGTCATTACCTGTCTCTCTCTCTCTCTCTCTCTCTCTCTCTCTCTCTCTCTCTGTGTGTGTGTCTCTCTCACTCTCTCTTTCTTTCTGTTGGTCTCTTTCTCACACCATCTCTGTGTGTCTGAGGAGCATGTACTGTAGCTGATGAGATCTGATTACTTAGAAAACTGCGTGATTCTCACTTCATCTCCGTCTGTCTCTCCGTCTGTCTCTCCCTCACTCTGTCTGAGAAGGAAGGATGAAGTGTTCCCACTTTCTTTTCTTTTCTTGTTCTNGTGTGTGTGTGTGTGTGTGTGTGTGTGTAAGATAACTGTCACTGCAGTTGATTAAACATATGACAGATAATATGAATGTTTCATGATGAGTGATGGTTGGGGTGTGTGTTTGTGTGTGTGTGTGTGTGTGTGTTTGTGTGTTCTATCTGAAACTGCGAAAGTGGCTCTGTGTGTGTGTGTGTGTGTGTGTGTGTCTAACTAATTAAACTATATTAAATGAAAGCGAGTACGTTTCAGCCTACTTACAATACATGATGCAGTAATAACTCAAATGTCATGTTTTTTTAATACGCAGTCAACCGAAACTTTATAAAAGACGTTTTTATTAATTCAGTCATTTGAGGAATTGGTTTGAAGCGCCCAGACACTCAGCACATGACGGCTGTCCCTGCACCTTTGAAAATCTCATGGCAAGATCTCAGCACTCGTACATAACAAAATAGCGTTGGTTATTTTCCGTTAACAGCATCCTGAAGTGTGTTGTTCTTCTTACACCACAGCAGTTTAGCAGCAATTACATGGCATTATTCACTAATGAACATCACTTTGTACTTTTGATCGGTTCAGTGCCAGGAAAACGAGATAGTTCCTGTTGTCACTTACGTTATAGCAGCTATAATCCGTCGTTCCCTCACCGGCCGCTCTTTATTCTCTCTCTAGAAGTCAGTAAGACAAAAAAAAATCGCAGCTTGACGTGTTACAGAGCAACCGCAAAGAAGCGTAAACTCGTCTGTCCTGAAGATGTCGGAAAACTTAAAGTCACAAAAAAAAAAGGCAAAAAAAATCACACGCTTTGGTGTAAAAAGATATGAAGATGATTTTGAAAACTTTGTTTTAATTTTTTTTGCTACATTTTTATTACATTGACTTTAAATTACATTTAAAACCCGAGTGTTGTTCACCAGCTGTCGGAGATTTAAGATTTGACCTTCTGTGACCCCGTGACCCCTGACCCCGTGTGAGCTGATGTAGCGGCAGTCCGAGAAGCTAGCCAGCTTATGAGTCGTGGTTTTGGGGTTAAAGTAAACAGCAGAAATTAATACGGAAAGTAATACGGATTATATCATTCTGTCATCGTGTGACTGTGCAATTAGGTCATAAGACATACAACCTCCTCTGGATTGGATTTCACTCTTCTAAAACACGTTACATTTTAACGCTGAAGGGAATTTCTGCTTTGCTCTTTTGCTCGGCCATGAATTGGTTCAGTGATAGGATTGCTAGCTAACTGGTTTGATGTAAATTAGCCTTGAATTGGAGACACAAAAACCCCCAAACGTTTATATGATGTAATCATACACTGCAAGGCCAAAAAAAATCGCTGTTTAGATTTTAATAGGCAAATACATAAGAGTCTATTATTAGACTGATTATAATGTTTGTAGCGTGTTATATGTTTGGCAACCGTTCTTTTAATCTTAAAAGATGAAGTGTGTAGCTTTTTAGCTCTTTAATAACCGTGTAGAAAGACGTATCATGGCCGTGTTCCAGGACGACACCGCCGAGATTGATCAGGGTTAAAATCGTGAAAGAATGGCTCAGAGAGCATGAAGAATCATTTTCACACATGAATCGGCTCCTCCGAGTCCTGACCTTAACCTCTTGATGGAAATAAATGTCGTGATGTTATTTCCATCAAGAGGTGCATCAGTTTTTGGTGAAGATCTCGTACTGACAGTGAAAGAGGTGAGCGCTGTGTAAAGTCTCCTCCAGCACGTCCCAAAGACTCTCACTGAGGTTCAGGTCAGGACTCAGAGGAGCCGATTCACACGTGAAAAGGATTCTTCATGCTCTCTGATGAACCCTGATGAATCGGCAGTGTCGTCCTCGGCAGTGTCGTCCTCGGCAGTGTCGTCCTAGAACACGACCATGATACGTTTTTCTACACGGGTATTAAAGAGCTAAAAAGCTACACACTTCATCTTTAAAGATGAAAAGAACTGCTGCCAAACATATAACACGCTACAAACATTAGAATCACTCTAATAATGATCCGTTCACACACTCTTATGGATTTGCCTGTTAAAATCTAAGCAGAGACTTTTTGGCCGGGCCGTGTGTGTGTGTGTGTGTGTGTTAGCATTTCAGCAGCTGGATTGCTCCTTACAGTAACCATGATTATCAACATTACTCCATATGAAGATTAGGGGGCAGATCGTGTGAGGGTGTGGCACAATGCTGCATGTTTGACACGGGAATGGATCTGTTCCGGGCACTGATTCTGGTACGGCAGCCTCCGATTACGAGAATCAGCAGCCGCTTCTGCATTCCAGACGTTCTGACCTATTTCTCCGTGTGTAATTTCTCCGGGAATCATTCAGGCCTGCGCAGAAATGTGAAGACTTCCTCCTATTCTATCTGAAACTGAGAAAGTGGCTCTGTGTGTGTGTGTGTGTGTGTGTGTGTGTGTGTGTGTGTGTGTGTGTGTGTGTGTGTGTGTGTGTGTGTGTNGTGAGACAACAACATACACACTTCAGTTGCAGTGATATGAAATTTGCAACACACACACACACACACACACACACACAAACGCTGACCGTTCAAAACCACACAATATCCACCAGGTGAAACTTTGTATATTATATATAGTTATAGAGCAAATACTGTATACACTGGAGGCTAAAGATATTCAAACTGTTTTTCACGACTCCAAACGTTTGATTAGAGACAGATTTATTAGACAATAAAGTCTAATCTGAGGTCTAAAGTCTAATCTATTACATCTAACATGACAGCTGAAACCATTTCCCAAAACTGTATAGTGTGGCGTGTAGTTTAAAGTACAACATATAGTGTTGGATATAGTGTGTAATACAGTGTATAGCGCATAGCATAGTGTAGCGTATTAGCATGTATTAGCATGTATAGTATTGTATATAACGTGGTTGTTTTTTAGCATAGCGTATAGTGTGCTATCATCAACGCATCTCATTTCATTCTGCACTACATGTCAGCTTGAGCATCTCTCTTCTAAAGCTAATCCTGCAGGGTCACTGTTCACTGTCACTGAAAGCTGGACATTTCGCACACACACACACACACACACACAGAGCTTGGGGACTGATGTAGCAGTGTGCAGTTCCCAAGGAAACGCTAACATCTCCTTCACAGAGTGATGCATCGTGGCAACCAGTGTGAGGAGTGTGTTTAGCTTTTACCCCCTTTGTCTTTTCTCTTTAGTGAACCCGCAGTGAGAATAGTGTGTGTGTGTGTGTGTGTGTGTGTGTGTGTGTGCTGGGGTGGAATGGTATGAAGAATTCCTGGTATGATAATAGTCTCCGTGTCACACGGTGAGACGGCGTCTGTTTATTTTGTTGAACGCCGTGTCATGTGACCATCTCCGAATGCACATTCCATCATTTGTCCCAGTTTCTAGCTCAAGCAGCTGTTTTTCCCGTGTAGAAAGACACTTCCTGTTCTGTGTGCGTGCGTGCATGCGTGTGTGTGCGTGTGTGTGTGTTTGGCGGTACAGCTCCATGGCGACGTTTCCTTATCTGGATCTGGACAGCGTGAGTGTGTTTGCAGATCAGTGGCAGGTGAATCTTCCCTCACCTGATGCACAGGTGTCCCACACCTTATGACCAAAACAGGAACCAGAGCCAACAGGTTCCTGAAGGGTGCGGTGACATGCTGGCACGACAGACCCCACTTCCTGTTCTCCTCCTGCGTGCAAAGTTCATTGGTCAAATACAAGAGTGGTTTAGCCAATCAGATTATCTGACCTTTCAGAGCAAACCGTTAGACGGAGCTCCGCCTCTCAGGTGCCTTTTGAGAAGTTCTTTGAAAAGTTCCTTCTCAGCAGTGAGAGCATGCAAACGCTTAATTTTTTTTAAATTAACACAGTTCACAGTCATTTTTCATCTTAGGACTTTCAGCTCATGTTGGTGTTTTTCCGCAGTTCAATATCTCAACGTTAATCTTGAAGCGTTTGATATAACAGTTTATGATGTACTATCGCCACCTAGCTTGTATATACGTGCCACATTACCTGCTAACATAGCATCATGTTTATGTAGCATCTTCTAAATGAAGCTAAATCAACTTCAGATTCATTCTGTTCAATAGTTAGGCTGTGAGTCGGGGTGGAAAAGTGACAGCATGGCCCCAGTCCTGGCTTCCTTCCACTGGCTACATGGCAAATTTAGAATCCAGTACAAGATTTGATTATTTGTTTTTAAAGCCCTGAGCGACATCTCAGACCTCGTTTGGCCTCGATCCTCCTCCACATTGCTGAGGTCCTCTGGTCAGCTGCTGTTAACTGTTCCTCACTCTGGTTTCAGACATAAAGGTGACTGGGCCTTTTCTGTCACAGCTCCTCAGCTATGGCTCAGCCTACTCTTTTATTAAAACCTTTTATATCCAACATGAAAACATTTCTGTTCTCTCAAGCTTCTGAGGTTCTATAGGTCCATAATTCAGCAATGGAGATTGTCACAAAGCAGATTTACAGAAATAAATACATTCAAATTAAATCAAAATAAATTGTAAGTATATGAATTTATCCCTAATGAGAGAGCCAAAGGTGACGGTGGTGAGGAAAAACAACCTGAGATGATATGAGGAAGAAACTGTGAGAGGAACCAGACTCAGAAGGGAACCCGTCCTCATCTGGGTGACACCCGGAAGTTCACTGTGTTACCAGGAAAGCCACCACAGCAACCGCAGCCCCAAAACCCCAAAGCCACCACAGCAACCGCAGCCCCAAAACCACCAAAGCAACCGCAGCCCCAAAGCCACCAAAGCCACCGCAGCCCCAAAACCCCAAAGCCACCACAGCAAACGCAGCCCCAAAACCACCAAAGCCACCAAAGCCACCGCAGCCCCAAAACCCCAAAGCCACCAAAGCCACCGCAGCCCCAAAACCACCACAGCAACCACAGCCCCAAAGCCACCACAGCAACCGCAGCTCCAAAGCCACCACAGCAACTGCAGCCCCAAAACCCCAAAGCCACCACAGCCACCGCAGCCCCAAAGCCACCACAGCAACTGCAGCCCCAAAACCACCACAGCAACTGCAGCCCCAAAACCCCAAAGCCACCACAGCAACCGCAGCCCCAAAACCACCACAGCAACTGCAGCCCCAAAGCCACCACAGCAACCGCAGCCCCAAAACCACCAAAGCAACCGCAGCCCCAAAGCCACCAAAGCCACCACAGCAACCGCAGCCCCAAAGCCACCGCAGCCCCAAAGCCCCAAAGCCACCACAGCAACCGCAGCCCCAAAACCCCAAAGCCACCACAGCAACTGCAGCCCCAAAACAACCACAGCAACCGCAGCCCCAAAACCCCAAAGCCACCACAGCAACCGCAGCCCCAAAGCCACCACAGCAACCGCAGCCCCAAAGCCACCACAGCAACCGCAGCCCCAAAGCCACCACAGCAACCACAGTACAGCTCCCTGTATGAGATCTCCGAGCTGCACCGTCTCCACCATCCACAGTGTAGATCTGGCAAGTTTACATTTTAATTCTCTTATTTTATTTTAGTTTGTTTACAATTTTAGACCAAACTGCTTAGTTCTAGCTCTGTGTTTTATTCTCTTTTAATCTCATCTCTTTCTCTTGTTTCATGTGTTTATTAGCTTTTATCTTGTCTTATTGCTTATTGTTAGTTAATTTTATTCAGGCTTATCCCTGTAGATTTATTTGCTGAGTTATGAATTCTATTGTAAAGCACTTTGGCAGCTCTGGTGGTGTTTTAAATGAGCTTCATAAATAAATCTGACTTGATTTGATTTGAATTCTTACAGATCGTGACACTGCTTGAGTTATTTATACTCGGTGCGCTAGTCAGCTAAGCCTGACTGCCTAGCAGATGTCTGTATATACACACGGCGCTACTAGCATTAGCCTTGCTATTTCTGCCCTGTGATCAAGTCAGCAACGACATAAGCAGAGGAGCTAAAGTTAGCAGCAGGTTTAATTGTGGATTTTTAAATATATTAGTGGGCTACTTTAAATAACTCAGTGTAAAGGTTTAGCAGGTTCTTCCGATGCTAATCCTGGACGATGGATATTTTCACGTTTTCTCTTCTCAACACAGTAAAAGGTTTGATGTGATGTTCCATGTTACTGCGCCTCGAGCCTGTGCGCTTCCTCTCTTTTCGGTTTCATTACACCTGTCTACATACAGTGCGGTGCAAAAGTCTTGGCACCCCCCCCCCCCCCCCTTTTTTTAAGTACAAACTTTGTTATAGACGTTTATTTTCCGAGACACTGACTTAAAGCGAAGGATCGTCACACTAAATATTGACTTTTTAAAAATGTGTTACTGTTTACTGCTCTTTATAGGATTTTTATTTAATGTCAAAACATTTAATTTCATTATTTTTGAAGTCGTCTTTGCTCTACAGCGTTTCTTTGCACGTGCCAAAGACTTTTACACAGAACTGTATAAATATTTTTTTAAATGATAGTTAAGAAAAGGAAAACAGTTCGCTACTCATACAAGCTGGACTTCTCGAAATTCTGCTACATTTTGTCAGGAAGTGTAGCCAAAAACAACCTACTTTCACCAAAGGAGATCATTTGACTGACATGGGAGACGGCCAATCACGGCCCTTGTCTTAGCTTGTTGTTTACTTGTGACTAACTTCTGCACACAAAACTCTAGATTCTGAATCTCGTGGCCAGAAAAGTGCACAATGGGCTACCAAGCATCTGAGGCTGAGACTCGCGTGGCTCAATAGCAGAGCTAACGCAACGGAGCCAAACGTTTTATAGTATTATCAAAAAAAAAGTTTGGCTAAAGAAACCGTAAATAGTTTTGAACGTTAATTGCACTGGAGTTTTATGCGAATAATATCCATGGGAACTTCATATTGACAAACTCAGCAGCCAATCAGATCATCCTGTTTGGGTGTAATTTTTTTTTTTTTTTTTTAGCTAACTAGATTTATGCAATTATTTATTTTTCTATGTTGAGACTGTAGGCCATGAGACTCTTGAGTCCCATGAGTTCTTTATGTCTTCATGGGATTTTAACGGAAATATAATAAACACGATAATAAAGCATTATAATGAACAGTAACACTTCCTGTACGAGATGATTATAATTTGTAAAGGAATTACTTATGAATCATTACCAAGTTACGAAGAATTATAAGGACAGTTATAATGATTTATGAATACGGGCTTCGTGGTAAGTGTAAGTGAATATTCTCACAGTTTCCTCTTTCCCCAGGAGCCGACTGACTGCCGCTGGGACGTTACACGGCGTTAACGTGGTGAGGTTTCTGTACGGAGTCGGATCCGGACACATGCATTAACATAATGACTTTATCAAACTGTTGCAGTCGTGGTTTAAATCTTTCTCATTTCTTAATCACTTTCAGACGTGTTCTTTGTTTTTCAAGCCTTTTTTCTGTCTCTTGCTCTCTCTCTCTCTCTCTCTCTCTCTCTCTCTCTCTCTCTCTCTCTCTCTTTCTCTTTCTCTGTTTTTTCTCTCTCTCTGTCTGTCTCTCTCTCTGTCTCTCTCTCTCTCTGTTTCATTGTGTCCATCTCTCTCTCTCTATTTCTGTGTCTCTCGCTGTCTCTCTGTCTCTTTTTTTTCACACTATCTGTCTCTCTCTCTCTCTCTGTTTCATTGTGTCCATCTGCCTCTCTCTATTTCTGCGTCTCTTGGTGTCTGTCTCTCCCTCTCTGTCTTTCTCTTTCTCTTTCTTGCTCTCTCTCTCTGTCTCTCTCTCTCTGTTTATGTTTCTCTCTCTCTCTCTGTCTCTCTCTCCCTCTCTCTCTCTCTCTCCCTCTCTCTCCCTCTCTGTCTCTCTCTCCCTCTCCCTCTCCCTCTCTCACTCTCTCTCTCTCTCTCTCTCTCTCTCTCTCTCTCTTGCACAACCTGTCTGTTTAACTTAATTACAGTGAGTGGCTGTTCTGAAAAGATCCCTCATTTATGTCCTTCATGTGTGAATAATCAGATTTCCCTCTCTCCTTTGATCCTCTTCTTTTCTTCTTCTTCTTCCTCTTGTTTTCTTTATCTTACATTCTGTCTCTGTAACCCTTTAGCAGCAGCTCAGATCACATCGTGACGATCTACACTGGGGTCTTAGTCTGGTTTCCTTTCATTTACTTTAGTTTAATATTACAAAAGTTTACAGTTTTGAACGTCCATTTTTATTTTATTTTATTTTATTTTATTTATTTATTTTTTTTATTCTTCTCCTTCATGAATATAGCATTTCTGTAACTGTTAAAAAATTAACTTCCTAAATTAACATTTATTTTATTTTATTTTATTCTATTTTATTCTTTCCCCTTCTCCTTCAAAAATTAAATATTCATGTAATTATAAAAATATATTTTCACTTTTAATTTATTTTATTTTATTTTTATTTTCTCTTCTCTCCCTTGTGAAACGCAGCATTTCTGTAAATGTAAAATGTAAACATTTATTTTTATTGTATTTTTTCCAGGTGTTTTATCATCGAATATCTTTAAATGGTGTGATATTAGCTTTAATCTCTGTTTAATGTAATTAATCCACATTAATGTCTAAATTATATGTTTACACACACACACACACACACACACACACACACACACACACACACACACATGTACGTAGGATGTATGTGTGTTTTGATTTATTGGGGATTTATTGGATTTTTTCTGTCATTTTGAGGACGTCTCCCTGCCAAGGACGCCGATGCGTGTTTTTTGTCCTCAGTAAAATGTGGTCCGGCTGCTGACGCACTCCGAGTCAGAAGCTGTGATTACTGTCATTCGCTCCTATTCAGGTTTCCCTTTTCCACCCAGGAGCGATGATCGAATCCACCTCTGAAGGCTGTTTCATGAGGCACACAAAACGTCAGAAACGTCAGAAACGTCACTTTTTTTCATTCATCAAAAACTAATTTAAAAAATCTTCTGCTGATGGTCTGTAATATTCACCATCACAATGAAAAGTGTGTGTGTGTGTGTGTGTGTGTGTGTGTGTGTGTGCTAACAAACAAGAACGTTCACCCGTCAAACATTTCAGCCTTAGCTCATCCTGTCAGGTTAGCTTGTCTTAGCTAGTTAGCATTAGCAGTAAAGATTATTAACATAAACATAATCCTCCCAGAAATCCTGTCAGATTTGTTTGTGCTATCTGGCTAGCATTAGCATGTTAGCTATCTGGCTAGCATTATTTCAATTCGCTTTCATTTGTATGAGCTAAGCATGAGCGTGAGAGCGCAGGGATTAGTGTCTAGTGTTTATAATCGTTAGCATAGTGGATGAGGATGAGGATGAGAAAAGATGGATGATGTATTGTGACTGTGTGTTCCACACAGAGAGGAGGAGAGGAAAGAGAAGAGAGGAGGAGAAGAGGAGAGGAGGCGAGGAGGGAAGGAGAGGGGAGTAGAGGAGGAGAGAAGAGGAGAGTAGAGGAGGAGAGGAGGAGAGAGTAGAGGAGAGTAGAGGAGGAGAAAAGAGGAGAGTAGAGGAGGAGGGGAGGGAAGGAGAGGAGGAGAGAGTTGAGGAGGAGAGGAGGAGAGAGTTGAGGAGGAGAGGAGGAGAGAGGAGGAGAAGAGAGGAGAGTAGAGGAGGAGAGAGTAGAGGAGGAGAGGAGGAGAGAGTTGAGGAGGAGAGAGTAGAGGAGGAGGAGAGAGTTGAGGAGGAGAGGAGGAGAGGAGGAGGAGAGAGGAGAGTAGAGGAGGAGGAGAGAGGAGAGGAGGAGAGGGCCTCCTGACTCTGGTGGTTAAGGATTTAATCACATTATAGAGAGAAAGAAGAGACGGAGAGATGAACTCAGTGGAATTGGATTCACATCTTCCTCACACACACACACACTCACACACACTCACACACACACACACACTCACACACACACACACACAGCTCCTGATCTAATCCAGATGAGTTCACACGAGCGAACAGCAGTGACGGGCGATTGTTCATGCTCTGCAGAGCTGTGATTCCGGCGATGAACATCACTTGCTCTGAGAATCCTAACGAAGGGCTCCTGGGACCAGTCGGCGGGTGTCGGGTGGCAGGTGGCGGGTGGTGGGTGGCGAGTGGCGGGTGGCGGGTGGCGGGTGGTGGGTGGCGTCTGCCGCTTCTTCACTTCCTCACTCTCAACTTTACTTCCTACCTGCAATCAGTTCCATTTACTGTCTGACCTGCAGGAAGGGCTTCAGGGCTGCGATTCCCACCAACAGTTCTGCACTCGAGTCTCCATCAGTGAGCAGTTTAATAACTTCAACCAAACAGACTTCCTGGTTACTCAGTGAACTTCCTGGTTACTCAGTGAACTTCCTGGTTACACAGTGAACTTCCTGGTTACACAGTGAACTTCCTGGTTACACAGGTCACTGTGGTTTCCTGTCATATCTGACCTCACGTTAAATGACTATAGGGATGTTACGAAGAAAAATAAAGCTAGGAAGGAAGTAGCAGAGATTATTGGTGCCTCTGGTGAGTGTATGTAGCTAGTACCGTTAGCATGCTTTGCTAATCTGATCCGAGAACGAAGCTAGGACGAGGTACTGAGAACGCAACACGCGAATCGCACAAACGATTTTCACGCTGATTTACTGCGTTATTTAATTAGTGTTAGAATATCATCCTGATATTCAGCAGTGTATAGACTGTCTTTTTCAATAGCGTTTCTTCAATATTTTCACTCGGATTAAAGTATTGGCACCCACGTGATGAAGACGTGACAAATGCATTTTGTTTTGAAGTGAGTAATAAGTGAGACAAAACCTACGTCCTCGGGAACAGTTACGTGAGGCGGAACAGGCACCGCGGCTCATCCAGGGTCCGGAAACTTCTGGGATTAGAGTTTGACCCGTGAAAAAGCTCTGTATCTGTTGTCCATCATTCACACTTTCTCTCTCGAGCTGTCATTTGTTTCATTGCTTACGCTCTTTCTCTGTCACTCTTCTACACTCTGTTTCCCCTCACGCTCCTCTCCGTCCATCCATCCCAGATTTTCCGTCTAGCTTGTTCCCTGCGTGCAAAAGTAGGTCAGTGTTTGCTTTGTATTATTCAGCAACTGGAGGGAGACAGAGTGAGACAGGCGGAGAGTGAGACAGGCCGAGAGTGAGACAGGCGGAGAGTGAGACAGGCCGAGAGTGAGATAAAGAGAACTTTGCTGTGATCTCAGTGATGTGGTACACATTCATCTGTGTGTGTGTGTGTGTGTGTGTGTGTGTGTGTGAGAGAGTGTGTGTGTGTGTGTGTGTGTGTGTGTGTGTGTGTGTNTCTCTCTCTCTCTCTCACACACACACACACACACACACACACACACACACACACACACACACACACACACACAGCCAGACTGTAACTCGAAGGCTCATTAGCAGAGCCGTCAGTGAAAGGTTGTCTGCTAAATTCAGATCTGTGTTCAAGGAACACCACACACACACACACACACACACACACACACACACACACACACTCACTCCCCCGCTTGGCTGTACATTGCGTTCCTATGTTAGAGGAAGTCCTTGCAGGAACACGGCCAAACCAGAGGCTGCGGCATTGTGGGAGAAAAAATCCACTGCCTAGAGAGGGGAAAAAATCACACACATATATTCTGCTGCTGCTACTGTGGACACACACACACACACACACACACACACACACACACACACGCGCACACACAGAAACACACACGCACACGCACACACACACACACAGAAACACAGAAACACACACACACACGCACACAGAAACACACACACACACACTATACAGAAAATACATCACTCGTACTTTTATTTGTTCATCTGAAGAAAAGAAAGAGACTCTCGAATGTTTTGTGCATTAATTCTTTATTAAAACACACATCAGATAAAATAAGAAATTTACTTGAACCCAGTCTTTTCCTATTCACCGCTTTTATAGTCGAAACTTTTCAGGTTCTGATTCGACGCACTGACGTTTCCCAGCATGGTGGAATCCGTAGAACTTACGGTGTAATATTTTAGTCACTCTGAATCTTCTTCAGCAATTTAAAACCGTATCTGAGGTAAATGCTGACGCTCTTCACTGTCCTGTTACGTTTTTTTTCCCATCACTGCACCTTTCTGTCCCTGTAGTAAAGACGTCCAAGCGCATATGAGCTAGCTGCGTGTGTATAACGCTGAGGTGTCTATAGGGTGCAGTTGCCTAGCAACCACATGAAGGTCGAGAGCGTCTTGTGTTCGAGTTCATGTTTCAAACGCAGCATAAAGGAAACGTTATTAAGCACCGATGAAATTAGCGCAGAGTCGCTTTGTTTAAAGTGTGTGAAGTGTTCTGTGATGGTTGTAGGTTACGGAGGAGAGAACAGGAAGCGAACGACGCGCGATACTCGCGCTGTGTTAGTGTGTTAGTGTGTTAGTGTTAGTGTGTTAGTGTTAGTGTTAATGTTAACGCATTATCATCCGAACAAGAAGCGCTAGCGTCGACGGTTTAGCTCCGATCTGGGGCGCTATTTTTAAGCTATTTTTAAGCTATTTTGCTAACATCCTTCCTGCTGCTATAGCGATTCGATCGACATAATTTGAGGTTTAGGTGAGTTAATTTTACTACACAATCAATTAAATATGTATCGATTAATTGACGCTATTGTTTTGTTTTACTATTAACTCTTAACTATTTGATTTACCTTTAGCCAATTTTAAACATTTTATCATCGTGTTTCTGTCGTATTTCCGATTATACGAGTAAAATAAACCAAATAAAAGATTATTAAAGCTATTCTGAGACATATTTTACTCATTTTAAGCTTTTTATTCTTTTAGCAGATCATGTTCTTTCTAGAAATAAATCTTTAAAATGAGCAGAATTATCCGCCAGTGGAATAAAAAAACTATTTCAAGCTTGAATTTAGTTTAAAAAATTAGCATATGTGGCTAAGAAGTGGCTAGTTAGCGTCAGGTAGCGAGCGAGCTGGATGAGTGCACACTGATCTCACTGTGTTCATCAGCACAGTTTCAGCTGCTGCTTGTTCAAGAGCCATCCTCAGGTGAACTAATGCTAACATGCTAAATGCTATGGTGTATGATGACACAGAATGTGTGTTACCTGTGAGTGTAATATCACACACACACACACACACACACACACA
>CM074973.1:1398528-1406485 GCA_037577455.1 Pangasius macronema
TCATCATCATCACTATCATCATCACCACCAACATTATCACTATCATCATCATCACTATCATCATCGTCATCATCATCATCATCACAAACATTATCACCAACATCATCATCATCACCACCAACACCATCACCCTCCTCCTCCTCATCAACATTATAACCAACATTATCACTATCATCATCATCACCATCACCTTCCTCTTATTATTATTATTATTATCATCCTCATTCTCATCCTCATCCTCATCATAAATATTAATAAGACACTTTAATACATCTAAAACACCAGCAAGAGCATGCTGCTATTGCCATTTAATGCTATCCAACGACAGAGAGAGAGAGAGAGAGAGAGAGAGAGAGAGAGAGAGAGAGAGAGTGTGTGTGTGTGTGTGTGTGTGTGTGTGTGTGTGTGTGTGTTTATGTGTGTGAGATTTAGCTTTAACCAGCTAGTTAAGGTTTCCAGGCCATCGAGGGATTCCTGTGTAAATCTGGTGCTGAAGGCTCGAGATGGAGCAGCTCCTTACATGACACACACACACACACACACACACACACACACACACACACACACACACACACACACAGAGATGAACATCTGTTTCAGGTCTGTTAAAAGCAAGTGCACACATTGTAGATTATTATTACTACTGAGCAAACACAAGTTCAGAGAGTTCAGATCACTGCTCGTGTTTGACAGAAATAAAACTAGAGGTGTGTGTGTGTGTGTGTGTGTGTGTGTGTGTGTGTGTGTGTGTGTGTGTGTGTGTGTGTGCGCGCGTATGGGAGAGAGGTGGTGTATTGTCGGATCCTCCCACGTCAGGTTCAGGTTGTGGAGTAGATGTGTAGGATAGGGAGCAGTGTGTGTGTGTGTGTGTGTGTGTGTGTGTGTGTGTGTGTGTGGGCTGGTGACAGAATGACTGTGCTTTTAGAGGAAAATGAAGCTCTTATGCTAATGCTGTCTCTCTCTCACCTCTATCATCCTGGCATTACCCACAATCCCCGGCGAGTGAGCCACTCCACCGCTATCCTAACTAGTCTACTCTAAACACTCTAAAGTGCGCACTTTGTAGTGTGTACTTTGTTTTCCGGTCCTGCTGCCAATGTGTAGAAGAGGAAAATAATAATGCTGTGAAAAGTTGACGTAAGATTTTCGCAGGATCGACTTCTTACCTGCAAAACCGTAAAAAGTTAAACGCAGAAGCTGATTACGTCTCAGTGTTTCGCTTTAAATCTCTAATTTAACCAGCTACGTTTTCCAGTAATGCGGGTGTTCTGTGTTACTGTTTTAAATCCAGTAGCTAGCAGTTAGTTAAACTACATCTTAACTTTCACAAGCTATGGTTTTAATCCCATAGTCCTTTTTAAACCCAGTCTTTAACATGACTTCTTAATCTCACTCAGAAAGCAGCGATCATTAATCATCGAAGTTCTTCCTATACAGCAGTGCTTTTTCTCCAGCCAGGTATAGGATTTAGGATGTATTGCCCTATAGAGGACGTCATGAGGTTAAACATTTTAACGTGGGATTCTACTGGAGCTTCATGAAACGCTGGAGGAGGAATAATGGGATGATGTTCCTGGGCTGTTCTTCAGGGTTTGGACCGCTTAGTTCCAGTGAAGGGGAATATTAATGCTACAGCATACAAGACCATTTTAGACAATTTTATGCTTCCAACTTTGTGGCAACAGTTTGGAGAAGAACCTTTCCTGCTCCAGCATGACTGTACCACTGTGCACAAAGCGAGCTCCATGAAGACATGGTGTGTGAAGGTTGGAGTGGAAGAACTCAAGTGTCCTGCACAGAGCCCTGACCTCAACCCCACTGAACAACTTTCAGAGGAACTGGAACTGGAACCTCTTCATCCAACATCACTAATGCTCTTGTAGCTGAATGATCCACGCTCCAACATCTCGTGGAAAGCCTTCCCAGAAGAGTGGAGCTCATTACAATAGTGAAGGATGGGGCAACTCAGTATTAATGCCCATGGTTTTGGAATGGGATGTCCTACAAGATCAGGTGTTATGGTCACTCTGGATCCCTCTGACATCAGCAACTACAGACCAATATCACTTCACTCTTTTCTTTCTCTCTGAGAGAACAACCAAGATCCTAACCAGTCTGGCTTCAAAGCAGGACTTTCCATAGAAGCTGCCCTTGTGGAGTTCACTGAGAAGCTCCATGCTGCTAGATCTGTCCTCATCCTCCTCAACCTTTCAGCATTAAATCAGTTAATAAATTCGATTGTTTTTAAAGGTATAAAGATATGCACTTAAGGTACAAAGGATTGATAATTGATGGTACCATTTCAGGAACAAGGAAAGGTACCTTTATTTCTGAGAGTGTAGGGTTTTTCTGGTGAGGAATTCTGGCATGTCTGTAACTCAGAAAAAATCAGATACAATGGTGTGTGTGTGTGTGTGTGTGTGTGTGTGTGTGTGTGTGTGTGTGTTAGAAAGAAAGACATGAACAGGGAAAGTGGAGAGATGTGAAGAAGCAGCAGATAAGTGAAAGAGACTAACACTGGAGACTCCTTCCACAAACAGTAAATAAATATCTCCTTTATGCAGAGCATCTGCTGTACACGGCCCTGTGAATGAGCTGTTACTATGGAAACGATAACGTATTAGAACGAGCGCATTAGTATAAACCCGCGCTACTGTCAGAGCCGCTGTTATAGAGAATTAATCAACACCTTCTGACCAATCAGAATCCAGAACTCAGCAGCGCTGTGGTGTGTTGTAATGTTAATGCAGTTACATTCCAGTGTTAAATCAAGCATCTGTGGTTTTTCCCTCATGAAGTTAGTAACATGTTGAGCTATTAAAGGATGGAGAGCTCAAGACCCTCGAGATGTTTCTCCAGTTTTCTCATTGTAATAATTCTATGGTGCTGACAGTACTGAGGTAACAATTCTATAATGCTAACAGAATGTTGAAGTAATAAGTCTATAATGCTAACAGTTCTGAGGTAATAATTCCATGGCATTATGTGAGAATGCTGAGGTAATAATTCTACAATGCTAACTGAGTGTTGAAGTGATAATTCTACAATGCTAACTGAGTGTTGAAGTGATAATTCTATAATGCTAACAGTTCTGAGGTAATAATTCCATGGCATTATGTGAGAATGCTGAGGTAATAATTCTATAATGCTAACTGAGTGTTGAAGGTATAATTCTATAATGCTAACTGACAGTGCTGAGGTAATAATTCTATGGCATTATGTGAGAATGCTGAGGTAATAATTCTACAATGCTAACTGAGTGTTGAAGTGATAATTCTACAATGCTAACTGAGTGTTGAAGTGATAATTCTATAATGCTAACTGAGTGTTGAAGTGATAATTCTATAATGCTAACAGTTCTGAGGTAATAATTCCATGGCATTATGTGAGAATGCTGAGGTAATAATTCTATAATGCTAACTGAGTGTTGAAGGTATAATTCTATAATGCTAACTGACAGTGCTGAGGTAATAATTCCATGGCATTATGTGAGAATGCTGAGGTAATAATTCTATAATGCTAACTGAGTGTTGAAGGTATAATTCTATAATGCTAACTGACAGTGCTGAGGTAATAATTCNATGGCATTATGTGAGAATGCTGAGGTAATAAAGGCTGTGGAGTGTTTTTTTTTAGGTCTAAGCACAGTTTTAGTCTGAAAAACTCCTTTCCTTGACATAACAGCAGGCTAAAATCAGACATATGGAGGAATGCTGAATGGAATTCAGTTGGTTTGGTTTGCCGGGCGAACATTCCTCAGCCAGATAAACTTAAGCAGGTGACCTAAGTTCAGTATTGTGGGTTTTATATTTAGCTTCTGGAGGAGTAGCATTTTTTTTCTTTTGCCTCCTACGCTGGGCTAAAGGTGTACTTTTCAGGCTCTTTCTAGGATTTTACAGGATTTTACTCTGTTCCTGACAGGAAGGGAGAGAGTAATACAACCTAGCAAATAAACCGAGTAAAAATCTAGCAAATGGATGTTAGTGTCGAATGTGGTCACAGTTTATTGATGAACCAAATAAATTAAAGGTCTATCACATGATGATTCAGTAGATGAGATACAATCTGTAAATGAGGAAAGAGTTCACAAGCTTTTCTTGTGAACTGATTTGCCGCTGCTCGTGATCATTGCTGAGAATTCTTCCTCGGAATGTCAGAGGATTGATTTCTAGCCGATATATAAAGCCGCCTGCTCTGCGCCAAAGTCAAAATCCAAATCCCAAAACAAAGCAGTACTTTGAACACAAAGAACCCAAAATCACAGCTAAACCAAACCCAAAGTTCAAAACAAATAAAAAACAAAAAAAGTCCCCAGTTACCAGAAGAAAAAAAAACCATTCTCAGTAAAGCATTTAAAGGAGTTTAAGAAAGTTACATTTAAAAAAAAAACAAAAACAATTGTTCTAAAATGCGATATAATAATGGTTATCTCAGTAAACTTACCCAGTTAGACAAAAACTAACATAATTAAAATGTAAATAAGTGTAAACAAGTAGAACTTGATGCTAAAACCCTCATGGAGATGCCAACAATAAGTCTAGTCCTTGTTTTTTATTAATTTGTGTGTCATATATACATTTACAATATACTTCAAACAGGAAGGAAGCTACTGAAGAACAACTATTTCAGACATTTGACCTTGCTGTGACCTTGACTCTGTTTGGATCAGTTCATCTGTTCATTACAAATGATAATACGATATAAATCCTACAAACATTTAACCATTTAACATTTAACCACTCGCCCCTGAGATATCAATGGACATATCAGTGGACACGCCTAGCGTCAGAGGCATAAAGCGTTATATATAACGTCAGCTACCTATTTATATACATAATATATATTATATAAACCTTCACAGAACACATTAAAAAAAACTTTAGACATTAAATGGTCTAGGAACCAAATGTTTGTCATTTTTATCAAATATATAAAAGATATAAACTGAAACCAAACTTCAAGTTAAAAAAAAAGCCAAATTCAAATACAAACTCTAAACTCAAGCTGAACCCAAATTTAAACCCGAATTTAAATCTAAAAATAACTCAAGGCTGAACCCGAAACATAAAACCAAACTTAAACCAAAATTTAAAGCCTACCCAAACATAAAACCAAACTTAAACCCAAATTTAAAGCCTACCCAAACATAAAACCAAACTTAAACCCAAATTTAAAGCCTACCCAAACATAAAACCAAACTTAAACCCAAATTTAAAGCCTACCCAAACTTAAACCCAAATTTAAAGCCTACCCGAAACATAAAACCAAACTTAAACCAAAATTTAAAGCCTACCCGAAACATAAAACCAAACTTAAACCCAAATTTAAAGCTAAACCTAAAGATAAACTCAAAGCTCAACCCAAATTTGAAGCTAAACCTAAAGATAAACTCAAAGCTCAACCCAAATTTAAACCCTAATTTAAAGCTAAACCTAAAGTTAGACTCAAAGATGAACCCAAATTTAAACCTGAATTTAAAGCTAAACCTAAAGTTAGACTCAAGTCTGAACCCAAATTTAAAGCTAAACCTAAAGATAAACTCAAAGATGAACCCAAATTTAAACCCTAATTTAAAGCTAAACCTAAAGATAAACTCAAAGATGAACCCAAATTTAAACCCTAATTTAAAGCTAAACCTAAAGATAAACTCAAAGATGAACCCAAATTTAAACCCGAAATTAAAGCTAAACCTAAAGATAATCTCAAACCTGAACCTGTATTAGGAAATTGCATGAGCCCTGACCGTGGTGTGACAGTGCGATGTGCATCAGGCTTTAAGGACGGCTTCATCATGAGAAGCTGCTGGTTTATTTCTCTCTTTTTTCCACTTTAAAGGTAATTACACATAATGCCACATAATGAAGCTAAAATGGAGCTCCAGCTACGAATGTCAGACAGTGAAGCTTTGTGTTTTTACCTCGTTTCTTTTATCCCTGCAGCCGGTTACACTGTGCCTGATAAGATGAAGAGAGCTGAACCTTTTATGTGTGTGTGTGTGTGTGTGTGTGTGTGTGTATTTCTTGCGGCAAGAGTCTTTTAGAGCTTTTCAGGGAGCACTTATTGCTATGGCAACTGTCATGTGCTTTTTTTTTTGTTTTGTTTGTTTCAACGCCAGCTGAGATGTCTGGCTCTGGAGTCTACATGTGTCTGTACTAGTGTGTGTTAATTTGTGCAGACTTGATATCAAGGATGTTGCTGTGGTTTCAAAAGTGTGTGTGTGTGTGTATTTGCACTATGAAGTATGAGCCCATATTACCTAGTATTTAGACAATTAAAAATGAGTATAATCCATATATCCCTATAACCAATTATCATTGGTGTGGTCAACTTATTTAGACGTTTATCGATCCATTACGATATCCAGGCAACTCGCATTCACCGCTGAACCGCAGCAGATACTTTGAACCAGCAGCAGATACTTTTGTACTGATTAACACATCTACACTATTGTTCACTGAACGGCATAGCTAAGCCAAACTAGCAAGTGAGCCTCAGTGGCTAGCGAGTTAGGAGCTAAGAGTTAGTCGCATAAGCTAGCTAAATAATGTTGTCGTTCTGTTAGCTACTTAATTTTAACCACAGAGAATCTTCTGGCACAGAAAAGAATTAAGAACGTAAAAATGACGGTTAGCTCATTTCATTTTCATAGTTCATTTTTGTAAACAGTTTCTCATTCGTAAGGACCACATTATCAATCATTAGCTAGCGAAACGATGTCACAGTCAGGCAGCTAGGTGTCTTCGTTATAGTCCAGTCACCTAGCTTTACTGTCTAACCTACTACACGACATTGAACGTGATCGACTTGTCTACCCTCTCACTCCACAGGATCATCTGTTCAACAACTGGATCCCATCTTGAGTTTAATATCCCCATTCTTAATTTTAATTCCCATCAAGTTCCCATCAAACCTTCGTGCAAACGCAGTAAAACGCTTCTGGTGTATCATGAGGAGGATTTCTGTAGCCGTTCAGTTATTCACTGCGGCAAGAGTGATGTCACCATCACAGCAGGTCTTCATGTCTTGTGATGTTGTTAAGAGTCTCAGTGTGTCTTGTGATGCTTTTGGAAATAAAATGACCCTTGAGAGAATCTGCTTCAGAAGCTCAGAAGCACTTTATTCACCAAAGGTACTGGGTACAAAAAAAAAAATCTCCTTTTGTTAACATTCTTCCTTGCATCATCATTGACGTCTTGGAGGTTCCATTAAAAACAAAACAAAACATGTAGCTAAAAGTGACAAATTATACAAGCTAACACTCTCCTTAACTAATCTCATTAGTGTTCCTGTTTTCTCCTGGTAGTTTTTCAGCATTTGGTGTAAAGACAGTGTGGGCGGAGCTTATTATTAATGCTCCTTATAATTGCATGATAACATAACAGCCCAGATTTGGTTCATCACTAACATAGCTAAACTATCGTAGCTATATCATATCCTAGGATGTATCCCAAACTAGCAGCAGGTTTTTTTTTCCCCTGCTAATCACAACTAGACTAATGTTTGCTTGATTACATTGCTGGTTAACTATCTAACTAGCAAGTGAATCATAGTGGCTATGAAGTTAACTGCATAAGCAGTGAGTTTGTATTCAGTTAGCTTGCAATCTTTGAGCACAGATATGAGAACAGTGTTTTCGCTAAAAGATGAGAGTTTTATTTTTCATAAGACTGTTCGATCAGAGATTTATTTGTCATGTTTGTTAAAACGTCATTAACATTAGCTAAGATAAATAGCTAGCTAGCTTTGCAAGCAGTAACCATACCAGGCAATGCATTCAAGGCATCGAACCTCTTTTGTGAAATCGCAAATTAATCTCATACACTGAGTACAATGAGCATTCTCTTTTATTGTGATTGCACAGAGTATATACTAGTACAAACAAAATTCAATTCAATTCAATTCAGTTTTATTTGTATAGCGCTTTTAACAATGGACATTGTCGCAAAGCAGCTTTACA